>CAJPIZ010000233.1:11922-22998 GCA_905368565.1 Medioppia subpectinata
GAGAGAGAGAGAGAGAGAGAGAATTACACGAGAATTTGAATGCCTATTGAATTTATGCTACGGAATAATATATCTTTACAATTGTTTTGCATTGAATGTTGAGTTATGGAGAGGGAGGGAGAGAGAGAGAGAGAGAGAGAGAGAGAGAGAGACCAGTGATGCGCAAACATAGCTAACTACATCCTGTCATTGTGGTTAGAAATTTTACACAAAATTTTACAGCATCATCATTAATTTTCATGTGCATAGTTAGCCATAAGAATTTACATAAAACAGTAAACAACTAAATAATTATAAAACACAATATGGACATTAACAACAACAAAAAAATAACACTCTCATTTGTACACGGTCACGGATTTTACACTTACATAGGTAACTAAAAATACAGACAAGAATATTCTGTGTATAAGTGTGGCTAATAAAAACATATTGGTAGTTGTGATCGACCCTTCTGTATGGCTACTGTAAGTGTAATTGTTGTGCAATCCCTGTGCGCGCACTCAACCCACAGACAGGCTGTACGTACAATACAAGTGCTGTAAATATCGATACATTTAACACACAGAATATTCTGTGATATTCTGTGCGTGAATATTGCACAGCACTGTATGTGTGTTGTGTGCGAATCGCACATACAGTTTAAATACTGGTGGCGAGTGTTTAGCTGAACACAGTTTAGCGGTCTATGTGTTAGTGTGTGTATTAAATGAATGAGAATGTGCCGGTGTATTTTTTAAATATGCTAGCCTGTGCGTTTATATACTATAGTATTTCTTATTATTTATAGTATGTAATGGTTTAATGTTGTATACAGAATATTCTGGATTCCGTATGAAGTAAATAATATTTCTAATATTGTTACTATTAATTTAACATAATATTATTGTTACCAAGATTACTTTGTTTATATAATATATGTATGTGAGTGAATGCTAAAGAGTAACGTATCATAATTGATAAAATATAAGCCCAAAAACATAAAGCAACTTATTGTTCATTGAAATTCTATCATTTGCTGAAATATATATAAATTTTATTTTATAAGACTATCACCAAAAAGTATATATAAAATCATATAATAAATATAATTTCAACTAAAACTCAATTCATGTTTCAAAGAAATATATTGAGTATAATGTCCGGCATTTCTTACCATAATATGTGAACTAAAAATTGTGAAAATTATATTTAACTTAATATTTAACAAAATTCACTGAACATTGTTTCTCAACGAATATTCTGTGCTTTTTATAATTACTATTACATATAATATTGAAGTAAAATAAAAGTTTTAATATAAATAGTAAAGCGAATGTAATAATAATTATAATTATTGTTATTACAGACTAAAAATAACTTATAAATTAATGATTAAAATATAATAATTTTTATATAAAATTTCAAACGAAGAAAAAAGTTTTGTTTTTGTCATTTTTCAGATCATTATTCAACTGAATATATAAAACGTAAGAAACGATTGATTTTTAAATTATAATTATATTATCGATAAAATTGTTGGCAAATATATAACTCACGAAATCATATAATTTTAATATATTTATAATACGATAACAACAAAAAGTTTTAGTCATAACAAAAACTTTTAAAACAATAACTATATTATAATCTCTAGAGACAGAGATATATGTTATAAGTTATAACATTAAAAATAATTTTATACACAACTAATAAAAACTAAAAAACAACTCAAATTTTTTTGTGTGACGGAAAATAACACTCAAATAACCGACAAAACAAAACTTAAACTACATTTTCAGTCAATGTTTTCAAACGGATCATTAAAACTATAATATCCTAACTTTTATACCGAGAAAAAACAACAACAAAATTGCTACATAGATTTAGAGAAAAAAACATGCCTGATCAAAACCTACTGTCCCAACACCACAGCACCAACGACTCCCTATACACAGGTATGGGTAACCAAACGCTAATCGATAGCTACGGCAACGGCCTATCGATGGGACCCAACGGTCACCACAAGTCGGGCCCCGCGGAAGACAAAACGTTGCGCAACATAATTACCATATGCTTTTACACCATGATCGTGCTGGTATCACTTTGTGGTAATTTACTAGTATGTAAAGTGGCGTTTGGCAAACGCAAAATGCGCACCACGACCAACATGCTGATCGCCAGTTTGGCATGCTCCGATTTGGTAATGACCGTGTTCAACATACCCTTCAACGTGGCCAGGTTACTTTTGCTGGACTGGCCGTTCGGGTCGGTGCTATGCTTTCTGGTGCCGTTCATACAGACCTCGTGCGTTTACGTGTCCACATTTACCATGACGGTGATAGCCGTGCATCGCTGGTATACCGTGAATCGGGCCTTACAGCCCACGGCGCGGCACCAGTTCTCGTGCTGCCGGCTTATGGCGGTGATCGTGGTCATTTGGCTGATGGCCGCCGCGTTGAGCTTGCCGCATTCAATTTTTAATCATATAAAGCAGGCTCATATTTATGGCAAGCTGGTCAACAGGTGCAGGGTCACCTATCCAGAAGTGAACTTTGACTTGAGGCTATTTTTGTCGGTAGAGGTGTTCATTACCCAGTACTTAACGCCGCTGTTTATTACCCTGGTAAGTTTTACATTTTAAAATTGTTTTTATAATCTACGTTATTTATTATGATTACATTTTTAATTATTAATATTTTATATTAATATAAAGTAAGTTATTATAAGTTTATTTAGTATTTATATTATGACATCAATTATTAATATAAATATATTTCCCATTTAATGAATATATTTATAAGATTTATGTATTTTTAATATGGATTTTAGTGCTTTTTAATAGCAATAATTATAGACAAATAAAAGTTATGTAATATTATTATACGCTTTTGCAATGGAAATTAAGGTCAGATTTTTTTTTGTATTCAACACAAATATCTTATATATCTTATTGCAAACTGAATATAATGTTTGAGAATATTGAGTAATTTATTCACGTTTTTCTTCTTATTATTCACGTAATACTGTATAAGACTTTGCAGAATATTCCGTGTGTTTTGACTAACAACTGGTATTAAGGCATAGGTTTTAATGCAAATGCAGAATATTATTATGAATATTATTTTTCTTACATTTAATTTACATTTCAGTAATAAGTAAAGTATTTTTCTGTTTTTAATATAGTTATACATGTATTATATACTTTTGAAATTTAAATATATGCTATGAAATGCATTTTAGGGATTGTAACAAAAATTGTAGTATATTTTTTGGTTTGTTTTATAAAATTTACATGAAATTTATGTTTGAATAATTTTTTTAATTTGTTTTTTATTTTTGTCGTAAGTTTTAAATTAATATTTTATTTACTTCTCTCTCTCTCTCTCTCTCAATTCAATATCAATTTATTTATCTCCACATACAGTATAAAGTGTTATAAAAGTTACGTAAATAATAAAATCTATTTATTTATATATAAAATAGTTGAGTATTTTTCAAAACGCTTAACTATTGATTTGATTTTAAATACAATTTCTATAACGTTTACATTAATACTAATTAAAACAGATAGCCTTAAATGAATGGCCCTAAATAGTTAGCTTTGTAAAATTTCAATTATAGATTTACCAGTGTATTAAATAATCCAAACGAATGGTACCGACTATAATAAATCGAACGAATGTACCACATGAAAATTAGTTATCACATGAAGACACATACATAACATATTCAATATATTTATTCACTTTAGATTGTGATGATTCAATTACAATTAATAATAAATTAGTAGCAAAAAGTTTTAAAACTAAATATCCGAGTGTTTTGTGCTTTAAATAATTTAATAATCAAATACAACGAGAGAGAGAGAGAGAGAGAGAGAGAGAGAGAGAGAGAGCTAACTTTATAGCGTCTGAGAAATATATTATTAATTCATTGGTTTTATTTGATTTTTGGTCTGAAAACCGGATTTTTTATTTTATCGTTGAATTTGAAAAATACTCAACTATTTTATATATAAATAAATAGATTTTATTATTTACGTAACTTTTATAACACTTTATACTGTATGTGGAGATAAATAAATTGATATTGAATTGAGAGAGAGAGAGAGAGACTGTTGATAGAAATCTAGATGAAGTNTTTGAAAAATACTCAACTATTTTATATATAAATAAATAGATTTTATTATTTACGTAACTTTTATAACACTTTATACTGTATGTGGAGATAAATAAATTGATATTGAATTGAGAGAGAGAGAGAGAGACTGTTGATAGAAATCTAGATGAAGTCACTCTATATTTTATTGACATGTATTTGGTTTTATTCTCTCTCCCTCTCTCTCTCTCTCTCTCTCTCTCTCAACATTTAATATAAAGTTTGTACTTATTATACACATCTCATAATTTATTTAAAAATATTTTATTTTACTTTTAAAAAACCAAAAACCAATTTCTATCCTTAAAATAACCCATATTTTCCTTTACTTCAATCGTAACACAAATATGTATTGAAAACCATATGAAAGATACATATTTTGTAACACAAAAATCAAGTTAAAATCAAATCTAGTTTTTATGTTCAAAATTTCATTACTGATATACATTTTCAATATAAAAATATATTAAAATCTTACACAAAAAATCCCTTTAAAAATTACAAATATTTAATTAAATATTTTTACCATGAATTCAAGGCTTAATTTTTTAATATTATATTTTATTAATTCTTAATTAATACTTATAATAAAAAATACTACAAATTATGGCAAAATATGATTAATTAAGTCACTTATTATATGAATAAATTAGCTAAAAGTCATAATTATGTTTACCATCTTATCTTTAAAATCATATCATTTTTCTTTATTCACTGATATTTATATAAAAAATTATTTTCAATTCATATTTCATAAACTAAACCACTTTTATATATCACGGAATATTCTGTAGGATATTATGAAATTTTACAGAATATTCCTGTATATTGTATGAGATATATATTAATACATATAATGTTTGCCCAAATAATATGCCAAAAGGCTGATTAAATTAGTGAATATGGTTTCAAGTGTTTTACTTCTAAAATTCAATTATAGATTAAACGAGAAATAAAATAAACATTTTTGGTTAAAACACTTCACTTAATGGGAAAATTATTTAAATTCAAAAACAATAAAAAATAAATTTAAAATTTTACCATTTATTAAATTAGCGCTCAGTTTAGGGACTCATAAATATATCTAATAAAATATATTATAAATTCATTTGATTTAATACATAAAAATAAAATTTTGTTGTGAAGTCACGGCACACAAAATTGTTATATTTTACTCAAAAAATATTCTGTATGTAATTTATATCGCAAAATATTTTGTATGATTAAAACATACAAAATATTTCGAAATGTTTTTTAGTTCACAGAATATTTTGTGAAAATTCATTTCACTCTCAAAGAATATTCTGTTGAATACTCTGTCACTCAATAATACACGAGTAATACAAAGCCTATTGTATGGCTCACTGTTTGTAAATGTAATATTTATTTTTTGAATTAAAACTTTATTATAATATACTAATTAAACAGACAATACAATCCGAGAGACAGTTATAATAATGTGAATAAATAATAAATTACAAATAAATGAAATACAAATCTTTTAATACAAACCAATTCTAGTATTTCATCAAATTCTTTGCCCTAATGTATGAAATCCTTTGAATTTTCTGTTAACAAACAGTTGGATAGAAATGAAAGACAGAATCAAATGAAAGGATAAATAAAATATCCTTTTGAAACACTTGAAGGGTTTGATGACAGAGAGATAGAGAGAGAGAAAGAGAGAGAGAGAGAGAGCCATTCATTCATGTAATAATTGTTTGAATTCTCATTACAAGCCCTCGAATAAAATGTCAGACAATAGACTTGTTTTTCATTTATCTCTTTAAATGAATTGTGAAAATTGCGTTAAAAGAATATTCCGTTACTTCTTATATATAGTTAGAGAGAGAGAGAGAGAGAGAGAGAGAGAGAGAGCCATTCATTCATGTAATAATTGTTTGAATTCTCATTACAAGCCCTCGAATAAAATGTCAGACAATAGACTTGTTTTTCATTTATCTCTTTAAAATCGTTGAATTTGAAAAATACTCAACTATTTTATATATAAATAAATAGATTTTATTATTTACGTAACTTTTATAACACTTTATACTGTATGTGGAGATAAATAAATTGATATTGAATTGAGAGAGAGAGAGAGAGAGAGAGAGAGAGAGAGAGAGAGACTTATGTCTGGTTAGAAATATTTGTGAGCTATTTGTTTGTATTTTATTTGGTATTATTTTATTTATTTTTTAGTGAAATATGTTTAGATCCGGAAAATTATTTGTCACAAAATGTCACATTAAATACATTGAGAGACAGAACTCATAGACTTTCAGAAATTTATTGTATAGCTTTAGGGAAAGGGATAGACTTTTATATGATTTAACCTGGTGATATTTCATAATACTTTATAAATGTATATAATAGATATATACATTGTATAAATATATATTATATAGAAATATAAGTGTATGTGATTTAGTAAAGGGATGGTATGGATAGTAAGGGTTAGGATATTATCGAAAAAATATTGATTGTCTGAGAGAGAGAGAGAGAGAGAGAGAGAGAGAGAGATTTTACACTTCATTAACTCCTAGTCTATCGGAAGTAAAAACAATTTATAAAATTTTTCTTGTTTTTTATTTTACTATAAATTCTTGTGTTATTGAGATTCCAATATATTCTGCACTTATATTCTGTTATAATTATAAAAACACTTTATATTATAAGTGTTTTAAGTATATTGCATTAAAATAGATGTTAAATTAAATTATCTCGCTAACTATATTGTCGATTATTAGTCAACATCTCTCTCAATGTTCAAGGTTGTTTAATATAATTCAGTTATATAATTCTATGATGGTCTTTCAATTTTATACTAAATTTAACAAGATTATTAAATGCCCTTGAACACATTTCCTTATAAAGCCATTATTGCCATAGTTTCAATGTAATATTAAATCGTTTTATTTGTTCTGCATTTGTAATTATATGGCAGCTAATCGGGATTAAAATCATTCTGGTGATAATATAACGCTTGATTATTTGATATAATCCATAATACAGTACTAGAATTTATCACAAAATTATATAAGCTTATTGAATGAATTAAGTTATATATATAACTTGCTTGGTAAAGATTATAATCGATGTATTGTGTATTAACTTGTAAATAAAATATTTTTACTTGTGACCTTGTCACATGTCACATCTCTAATTAAACGATTAATACGATTGTTGCAAAATAAGTGATTTCTCAAAAAGTTATATAACTTTTTTCTTAATATTATTTTAAACAAAACTAATTATACAATTATTTTGAATATATCCATATATTGAAATAAAAAAGTTATTTTAAAACAATATGATCCCAATTGGCCGCTGGACTAAGTCAAACACGACCGGCGGTGATTTTGAAATATAAGGTGCAGTTATCGTATGTTAAAACTCTATTGAACATAATATTTAACATTAAAAAGTATTGAGCGCTTAATTAATTTGTAAGTTTTTAAACTAAATTAACACCGATTTTGATCTTCTAAACTGATGAGTAACAGTAAAATAAAAGCTAATTATTATTTGGATGGTATTCATGTTAAATTAGGTAGGATTTGATTAAATTATAATCACAATTAGGCCTTGACTTCTTTTTTTACTTATCTAACTTAATCCATATATAATTTACAAAAATTAAATAGTATATTAATTAAGGGATACCTAGTGTAATATATTGTTTAAAACAGCGTTTATCAAGCTTTAATTTTATATATA
This sequence comes from Medioppia subpectinata, assembly GCA_905368565.1. Taxonomy (NCBI): domain Eukaryota; kingdom Metazoa; phylum Arthropoda; class Arachnida; order Sarcoptiformes; family Oppiidae; genus Medioppia; species Medioppia subpectinata. The sequence goes on from CAJPIZ010000233.1 coordinate 19,783, forward strand.
ATTTACTAATATAAGTTACATATAAACAATTAAAAAACTACGGCAAAGCTAAAGAAATGAAAATCACTTATTTTGCATCATTTGTATAATATTTATATAATAGACTGATTAAAATCAAGACGCTATTAATTAAAACTAGATTAAATAACTTTGTGATTAATTCACGTGATAAACAGGTTGAATAAATTGTGTCAAAACAAAACTTTTACAATAATTTTCTAGCTATTGTATCATTTTTATGGCATTTTAGTCTGTTTTTATACTTTATTTCTCAATATTTATATATACAGTATATATTATATGTTAACAAATGTGTCTGTAATTCAGACTAATATATACTTGGTTTGACATATCAGATATATTTTATCTAGTACACAATTCACCAGTGTATTTCATTCACAAAAAATATTTTGACCAATATAATACAATAAATACCGGCGATATATACAGTATATAAACGTTAAGCCCTCATACTATTCAATACTAACACTAGTAATAAATTTAATATCAAAAACAATATATCAAACCGTAAATCGTTTCCGTATATCACATGTGAAACATTAAATGACACCAAAAAAATTACGATAAAAACTAAAACTATAATAAAATAAAAATAAAATACATTAAACGACTTTTACAATAGTGGGGGACTCGCAGAATAAATTAAAACATTTTGTGCATTATATAATCTAGATAAAAACATTAAACTGCACATACTTACTAGCCTAATTGTTTTCACGTACAATGGCAATTAGGCAACAAATGTGGCATAAAAAATAGGTTTATTATGTAAATTAATGTGTAATCATAATTTAAAATTTTTGTAAACTTACCACAATATATAAAATATGTAATAAATTCTTTACACTTTTTCAATTTGACAGGTAGTGTACCTACAGATCGGGTTCGTGGTGTCGAGACAGGGCCGGGTGTTGGCCACTAGTAGTGACTTACGGCGGAGGCAACAGTCGGAGGCCAAACGGCGCCGGATATTAATAAGCTCACAAATATTTCTAACCAAACATAAGTCTCTCTCTCTCTCTCTCTCATGATTTCCCATACAATACACCGATCATTACCTATGGCTTCAAAACACAAAAGTCGACAAACATTTTGAAAACAACACACAATTAATTACCTTTTTATTTGTCTCTAAAACTGGAAACTTGATAAACAAGCAAACAGTGATACACTAACTCACAAAAAAAACTTTTATCTAGTATACTTTTATATGATGTTTGTTGTTTTCCAGTGCTTATTATTAATTGTTTTTACATTGATGTTTGCTTTGGTCGCCCCCATAGGCTACCGATCAACGTATACTATTTGCTCGTAGACTTCAAATTAATTAAACATCACTTCAATCTATTTCTCGTTGTGAGTATATATTTATATTACTACAGCATATATTAGTTATAGTATACACTACAGTAGATATCAGCTGTAGTCTACACTTATTAACAAATAATTAAATAAATTTATATATTTCTTTTTCTAATTTCTTAGCAAGTTTTTAAAAATTATATAACAAGTTAATAGTAATTAACTATACGAATCTGATTTATTACTTGCAATGTAATTAAAACTGTATAGGTCCATTGGTTTGCCATGTCATCAGTATGCTATAAGTAAGTTAGAAAATTTTACAAACGACATCATAATTAAATTACCATAACAATGTATACCACTATAATTAATATTGTTTATTTCACCAAAAACAACCAAGTCCATTTATATACTGTTGGCTAAACGAGTCGTTCCGTAAGGGGTCCACAAAATTCTTGCTGATATTATTCAAGTGCAGCACCAAAGCCAAGGCTAGTGGCGGCGGTACTGATGGGGAGAGTAATGGCGGCACCGGTACCGGTGGTAACGGCCAGACGGGCGCACACGAGCCGCTTACTAGTCCGGTGACGGGCCACGAGATCATCGGTGATGATAAAATTCAGACTACGGTTACCACACATTTGTCGCCAAACCATAGCGAAGCGAATAATTGTCAAATCGCGTCCGTATGAAACACCCTGTATTGAAACGCCCTGTATATACAGCCCGTGAGTGCCGCTTGTATTTAGTATATCCTATTCACCCCTTACCCTCATACTTCATACCAGGGTTAGTTGTGTGGCTAACTATGTTTACATATGATATATAATTTATATACATGTTTTCATACAGTACAATATCGTTATGGACAATTTGTTGCTATTATAATAATTGGTATAGGTAGACAAATTAGTATAAATTTATATATTCATATATTGTTATACCAAGATTAACTAAATATGTTAATTATGTTTATCCATATAAAGCGTATACAGTATTGTATATAATATTGATTTATATAAATATAAGACTTGTTATAACATTGTTTATGTGCCTAAAAATTGCCGATTAATATATAGAAATTGATTACAAGTTGAGAGAGAGAGAGAGAGAGGTGGAGAATGTCTGGGAAATAGTATATGAACATAGTTTATTACCAACATGATCGATATGGTAATTAATTATATCGTAAACACAACGAGAGAGAGAGAGAGAGAGAGGAGAGAGAGAGAGAGAGAGAGAGAGCATACAATACACATTAGTTCCGCCGCCGCTCCCACTCATTACATACATGTTTTCATTTATATTTTTTCCGACATTTATAACAAGAGATTAATTGGCGAATAAAAAGAGAAATAAAATACAAAAAAATAAAAGTAAAACAAAATAAAATTTAACCGAAAAATAAAACCCTAAAAAAGTAAAACCAAAACACATTTTTCTCATTTTATTCCCCATATATTAACTTATTGTGAATTTTAAAACACAGAATATTCTGTTTGTGTTTTAGTTTTTATTGTTGTTTTCAAAATATATTGTTTTTCAATGTGTTTTGGGACACGATTTCTATGGTATTATAGTTGTAGAGTAACAGCAAAATCAACATGCTGTGAAATATTAACGTTACGTAACTGAACATTAATATTATACCACAGCAACAACAATATGATGGTAACAACGGTTAACTTACAAACACCAGATATTACTTAACCCGTTGTGATTAGTGTTAAGTAATAACTTAACAACAAAAACAATAATTAATTAATTGTTTCATTTATTCTCTAACTCTTGTTTTAGTTTCACTTTTATTTTTGTGTTAGCTCTTAGACTTCATCCATTATCTCTCTCTCTCTCTCTCTCTCTCTCTCTCTCTCTCTCTCTCTCTCTCTC
>CAJPIZ010000234.1:0-29200 GCA_905368565.1 Medioppia subpectinata
GTCACCTATATTTATAAAACAACAACATATTCTTACTTTTAACATGTAATCAGTTGTATGAATATATCATTTGTGTGAACCAAATGCTAAAACCCAATCGGTTCACCCAGTTGATAAAATACTGTATTAATGTTTGCAAATACAAGTGTTAATTTTTATTTATAAAATATATTACTGTATAACTAAATTATATTGAGAGACAAATACGTTAGAGATCGCTAACCGGCAAACCCTACCATTAATTGAAATTTCATTGTTATAAGTTAGATAGTAACTAAAACATTAAACATTTTTATATCAGTATTTTATTTTTAATAACAAGTATTTAAGTAACTTTGGTTAATGTGTCAAGTTAATCTCATAAATCAATACCATGGGCGGTCACCTCCAGGGCCGGCGGCACCGGTATATTATCGCACACAAACCCATCGGCCGGTAATATACAACTCTTATACACCGTCTCGTCAAACACCATACCCTCAGAGCACCGGTAAAACTCAACACCCATTTGAAAGCACCGGTAAAAGCGGTGGCAGTCATAGGGATTGCGATACAGAGCCTCACCACCAGTGCACCGGACAGTCCGCTCATACATTGCCAATAACTGATCATCAGTTTCACGTTCAGCATTAATCAAATGCAACGGGTTAATCGTCGCACCTTCGCTACCACCCGGTGCTTGTGTACTATTACCCAACTCCGGGCACCCGGTCTCGTACGGGTTGGCAACCCTACAGCCCGCCTGCCATACCATTTGTCGGCCCTCCGTATCCGACGGACAGTCGTATACCGTTAGCTTCAAGCCCTGGGCGGAGGGGGTGTTGTTATCATCGTTACGATAACACGTGTAGTAACGGTGACAGTCGTCCGGGTGGGCAAATATACCCTCCCTATCAGCACAGGACAAGGCTTTTACAGTCGGTGGTCGCCAAGTGGGCGGCAGTGGGTATGGGGTGACAGCCGGTAGCGGCTGTTGACGGCATATGTCAATCTCGGTTTGGCGCCGACAGGACGGCGGGTCGAGAGTCTGGTCCCATATCAGGCGATTGTGGGACTCGTCGAGAGGGCAGAGACCGTATTGGGTGTTGAGGGCGCCAATGGACGCCTCCTCAAAGGTCCAGCACCGGTAGTATTGGTGACAGTCGTATGGGTTGGCGTAGTAACCAATCTTATCAGCCCAACCATCGGCACCGCACTTGATATACTCTTCGTAGTGTATGGGTCCGGGTGTTGGGGTAGGGGTCGGAGTCTTGGTAGGGGTTGGTGTGACAGTAGTAGGGCCTGCGGTAGGGGCTGGAGTAGGGGCTGGAGTAGGGGCTGGAGTAGGTGCAGGTGTTGGGTCAGGGGTTGGCACGTGGATAATGTCGGGCAGGGGTTTGTCATGACAGGGATCGGTGTCCATCTCCGGGGCGCAGGTCTCCAGCGCCTCGTCGAACACCATAGGGTGACCACTTGTATCGTTGGCGCACTCGTAAAACACCGGACCGTATATATGGCCGGTGGGGTCGCCGCCAATTTGGTAGCACCAGTAGGCCGAGTGACAGTCGTATGGGTTACGATGCCAACCCACCTGACCGTTGCACCCGATATAAAACCGGTAATCTATTTTACACACATCGGAATAGTCGTTGAAGTACTCGTTGTAGGCGCACGTGAACTCCTGTAGCTCCAGCTCGTGGCAACTATAGTACCGGTGCGGGTCGTTGTCGTCCCTGTAGTCGCCCGCAATGGCCGGGCACTCATAATCGGGTTTGACTGTAGTGGTACTCAGTGTAATGGGCGTTGGTTTATGTGTTGAGGGAGTTGGCGGTGGGGGTTGAGTAGGGGGTGTGTCGTGGCAGCAGCCGTATGATGTGCATTGCTGTGTGCGTTTGCAAAAGTAATGTAAAGTAAACCTTACAATTGTTAGTAAGGTCATTTAATGATAATATGTTTGTAATCACCTTGCCGGCGCCACATTCAACGTTTGTAATGCGGTAGCGCTTTGTGTCCCTCGATGTTTTGCACTCTGTTATAGGACCGTGGTTAGTTTTTGCAATGTTTATTAAATAGCATTGATATTTTAAACGTATGTGGGTTTAATACAATACGTTACGTACGACTTTTGGCCTCATAGCAAATCACCTCGCACTCATTGCCAAATGGGCACTGTTTTCACAAAATAAATAACATTATTAATTTTATCAAATTAATATTGTATGTTTATCATGTATTAAATTGTTTCACTACTTGACGTGTTATATGCATTATGCATATTTATATTTGAATAACTATTATATTATCATTATTAAACAAATTACGAGTTTGTTTAAATAAATTAATCTAGTTTTTTAATAGTAATTAATAAATATTCATGTACTGTATACCTTGTCGTCAACTTCTAGGTTGGTTTGTCCCATAAGATTACATGCTTTTCGCCGCATAGCGGGTGTGATAGTAGACGGGGTGTCAAACAAATAGCCCACAAATGGTAGTAAAGCAAATACCGACTGTTCACATGTCGGTAATCTACTGTCCGGTATTATATTATCCTTAGTAAGTATAATATCATCGCAATTAACCACAGCACACGACCATGATAGTATTGCTACTACAGTATATATGATAATGTGTGACATGGGTGTTCACACTGACCTAGACACAGTTATTTAGAAATATTTATTTATTATTGAGTTAATATTTATTTGTATATTTATTGCTTGCTTTAACTGAATATATTTAATATGATATTTATTTCCCTCAGACTTACGTTAATGAAATTATATCTTAAGTGTGCTTGATTATTGTTATAATAGACAACCAGGATAGTTTATAAAAATCTTATAAAATTTAAATGCATACTTTATGATCTATATAAAAATATGGTTAATTTTTAAATTATATTAAATATTTAATTGCAAACAAATAAATAATAATTCATGAATTGAATTTAAAATATAACATTAAAATTATTTTATTTAAATTAATATTGCCCGAAATAGTCTTGGTGACTAAATGTGATACAAACAAAAGTATTGAGATTAGTGTTTATAATAGATAAATGCAATCAATAATTATGAATTGATGTGATTTAATAGAAACGGATATTCTTTGAGATTTATCTAAACAATTCACTGTCAATGCTATCAACGCTAGTATTAATGTTAAATAAATTAATTTTTATTGCAATTTCATGAAGGCTTTTATATGTAATATTATCTTGAGATCATACTTTATATTAATCAAAACTAATTACCTGCAATATCTTAAAAATATTAAAATTTTATTATAAAATATAATTTTTAAAGTAGTTTTTAACATAATTATATTGGTATACTTGATATACATGTTAATTTATTGATATGAACAATGAAAAATTATTTTTACTATTAAAGTCTACATTTTTAGGCTACAGAAATTATTTTTTAAAAATTTATTCCAAAATATTTACCAATAATTAACACATTTCAAAAATAAAATATAATAGTTTCTGATGCATAGGAATGTTAACTTAAATTATAAAATTATATTTGTTAAAATATCTCCACTAATTATATACGAATACTAACATATAATCAAATGAATTAATAATTTAATAGAAACTGTAACTCATTATTAATTATTATAAAATATATCACAATTGATAATGTTTATAGAGTATTGGTAACAAGCCTTGTCTCCCAACTGTAACAACATACTTTTTGTTAATTGATGTGCATTATTTTTTATTATTTATTAATTATTTTGTTAATAAATTGTTAAACTTACTTGTTAGATAAACATATTATAATAAGACAATAATAATAAAAATCAATTGAACAAGGGCATAATTCTTGCTTTAATTTAAGTTCTATTGTGTTATATTGTGCAACTTGTATTATTGCATTAATTGTTTAACATAATTACTGATAGTCAGACTGTCTATGTTTGGACGTAAAAGGACTTTCTAAATGGATATGAAATAGTCATGTTTACTCGTTATTAGTTATACCATTTGTATGACTATTTCATATACATTTAGAAAGTCCTTTTACGTCCAAACATAGACAGTCTGACTATCAGTAAACATAATGATTAATGTTTAATAAATAATTTTAATTATAAGTTATTTCGTAATATTTAATTGAATTTACTATTCATTCAAATAATTACTACTATCATTTATTTTTATTGTTGCTTAAATATATAGAAAGTTGTATAAATATAATTTGTATACAGTATTATTGTACTTTTAATAGTAAATTGCCTTACATTATTGATCATGATTTAAAGTTTAAATATACTTGAATTAAGTAACACCTAAACGCACTTTAGATAATGTATTTAAATCATAATTAGTTTATTACCTTAATATTAAATGTATAATTGCCCTTAATAATTATATTATTTAAATGAAAATCTATAATTAGAAAAATAAATAATTAAAATGCAATAAATCTACGCACATTTATGTATAAACTTATTATACCACCAAGGTTACATCATAATCATTATTAACAGTAGTAATAATAATAACATATAATAATAATTATTTATCAAATATTTTTATTTGTTTAAATACAAACAAAACTACAACATATAACACAATAACAATATGAACAAGATCAATATAAAAAACCCAATTACCTGACCATTTAATCACACCTGGTGCGAATACCTTACTTTATACCATAGGATTATTACCCCGATATTATTCTAATGTCATAACCAATCAAATACCTCCCAAACGGTATATCCTATCGCATCCAATATTTATTATTTGCATTCAATGTATGTTTGCATTTAAAACAATAATTACTCTATAGTTTGACCGCAAAAATCGAGAACTATTTATAATGTTTGGCGATTTTCCATACATAATGGGTAACTCATTTCAATTTAACCTGGCACTCTTCTGCTGGACATCTATCAACATCATTTTTAAAATAATTTTCACCGTCAAGAACTACAACAACCAGGGTAATAATCCATCATTTTTGCACTTGTTTCACATGCTTTCCGGACACATAAGCCCGGCATCGATTGGCATAACCGACCCATACCTGGCTTATAGGCTGGCAAAACGGGCCCGGCTATTATTCCGCATCTGCCACAAAGTTACAAAGCGCCAAATGCCATTTCTAGCATTTACCTGCTTGATGCCATATGTGTTAAAATGTACCCCGTACGAAATAATGGCTTATGGTGTACCACATAGTATTTTGACCGGGTTTAACGCGTTTTATGCCTACCGGTTCTCGCTGTGGCTTTTGGTGTACTGTTATTTGCTATGTTATTATTTAGGCCAAAAATTACATGCACTCAATGAGCAAATTGATCGTGTGACAAAATCCAACTCAAAATTAAACGGGGTGTTAATCACGGGTATAATACACTTGCTTACCGGTATATACCGTGAGATCGACGACTATAACAGCACTTATTTTAACAAATATTTGTCGGCCGTATGGGTTGCGTTGGGCGGTGTGGTTACCACCGGGATGTATGAGCTGATATTTGGTCAGCTCGATCCCATGACACATACCCTGATCACTTTTGGGGTACTAATGGTTGTGCAACAATTTGCATTTATTTTATACAACTCCGCGGCTGTCAATTACGAGTCAGATAAATCTTGTAAACTGTTTCACAATCTGACCGCTGGTAATGCTTGTTATGTTAGGGTTGCAAATATATTAAAGATTTTGAAAATTTAATAAATAAATAGTAAACTAACTCTCAATACATAATCGGTTTACATCCCAAGTCTGGGATTCAATCAAGATAAAAATTGTTACGATAGTTAAATGCAATTCCCTAATGCATAATGCATAATACAGTATTACACATTATTTAAATCAAAATTATATTAAAACTGCACGAAATTTCATCGGATTTAATGATTTAGAGTTATTAACAATTTTATTATTTTTGTTAAAATTCAGGTTTAAATTTACTTTAATTAAATCATCGAAATATAAAATCGCAAACGTAAACACAATAGAATTTTGATTAAATTTTTAATTAATAAAGTATATCTTTATAAAGACAACGTACAAATTAAACATTTATTCTATAAACTAAACTATCTCTACAATCATCAAATACCAAATAATCTTAACCATCGTATACATGGGTGAGGTCGGCAATCGGTGTTTAAGTGGGCTGTTGGCTTAGCTTAGAACATGTGGAGCTAATTGGCAAATCGCAAATCTTTTTGTTATCATTCCATTCGAGGCCCACCGGACATTCTTTAACCATGGGCAATCCACTCCCATCGGGCTCTACCAGGCATACAATAAAGTCGATACAATTGCCGGGGAAAGGGTAGAGACAATCTGTTGGTCCGCTGCAATTAGTGCGCGCGATGTCGTCCAGCGGGCAGACAAATGGTATTAGGGTTGGTATAGGGGTTGGCGCGCGGGTCGGACGGGTTGGCGTCGGTGTTGGCTTAGGACAGGTGGAGCTAACGGGCGAAACGCATATCTTGTTGTTATCATTCCATTCGAGACCCGCCGGACAGTCCATCACAATGGGTCGTCCGGTGACACCGCCGGCGTTGACCACGCATTGAATATATTGACTACAATTGCCGACGAATGGGTAGACACAGTCTGTGGCACCCATACAGTGTGTGCGAGCGATGTCCTCCGTGGGGCAGATAAATGGTTGGGGCGTTGGCTTAACGCATGTCGAGCTAACGGGCGAATCGCAATACTTTTCGTTATCATTCCACTCGAGTCCGGGCGGACAGTCTTTCACAGTTGGCCGTCCGGTCACTCCATCCGGATTGATCTCGCATGCAATAAATTTATCACATACGCCGGCCAATGGATAGAGACAGTCTTTTGGGCCCATACACTTAGTGCGCGCGATGTCGTCTATGGGACAGACAAATGGTGTTGGGGTTGGCTCAGGGGTTGGGACTGTTGTCGGGGCAGTGGATGGGACTGTTGTCGGGGCAGTGGATGGGACTGTTGTCGGTGAAGGGGTTGGCGCGGGTGTTGGGGTTGAAGGGGGAGTATATTCTTCGCAACAACCTTTATCTGAGCATCTCTGTAAAATTTTAAAATTCAAAATGCTATAATTTAATAATTATATTATTGTAATTCAATTAAATCACCTTGCCGACGCCGCACTCTGCGTTTATAATACGGAGTCTCGTTGTGCTTGTCGATGGAATGCATGTATCAGGTTTAACTTAGCATAGTTAATGTTAAAATATTATTAGGCTTTAAATTAAATGTTAAGTTAATAGAGTATATCATACGTACCTGTTCCGGACGTGAAGCAAATTACCATACAGTCATCGATGTATTTATCAATATCCTTGCACTCATAACCAAAACAACACTACAACAAATAAAACTGTATTAGTTTTATCACGCACATTAAATTTGATAAAATACAATTTTAATAGTATATTAATAATATATTATTGATAATATGTGCATTATAATAATTGCAATAATTTCCATCTGAACAACTATTTATGATCTTGATAACTTTTTATTTAGATAACATTTATAGCGTAGTACTTATAAATGTTTAATTTACTCTATTTATATTACAAGAATAATAATAAGAATAAATAATAATTTATTAATATTTATTGGGAATTATACAAAATAAATCCAATTACACCTTTTATTAATTGTCTTATAAACACCAATCAGTTTTTGTTGCCTAAAAATTTAGTCCTAAATAGCAAAATTAATTTAACAATTCTATCCACATTATAATTATCAAAGGACTCATATGAATTTTTCTGTGCAAGAAACACCTATCTCTTTAAACTGTAATGCATTTATTTTAATGCTTTACAATGCGTTATAGCTATTAAAATCTTAAGAGATAGATGTTTCTTGCACAGAGAAATTTATATACAGTCTAGCTAGACAAACTCCATTTTAGTCACCTTAGCCACCTGCCACCCCTTAAAAGCATGCACTACTAAGGTGCACTTTTATAATGAACTTTTCGTAAAAAGTGGATGAAGGTGACTAAAATGGAGAGTTTGTCTAGCTAGAATATACAGTATATCAAGTATACCAATATATAAAGTAAGTTTAAGAAATTATGAATTACTATTATAAAAACAAACATAAAAACAAAATAGCCGAACAATTGAATTAAAACATATGAATATACACAATACCTGGTCGGCCAGTGCTAGGTCAGGCACTCCCCAACGACTGCATGCCTCGCGTCTCATTGTTGGTGTGATTGTGTAATTGTCAATCATTTTCTCAACTAATGGTAATACAGAGAACTTAGCATTACATTTAGGTAAATGGTTGTCATAAATTATATCGTCTATTGTCAATAAACTATTGCCGCAAGTGACCAAATTAAATGACCATGATAGTACTGATATTAGTGTCACTACTTTGTATACTTCAATTTGTGACATAGTTTTTAGTTAATAAATTAATTATTTAAACAATTTTGTATTCAACAACTTCTATTTTGTATTAATTAAATATTAATTATAATATTTATAGTTTAACAGTGACTTAAATAATTTAATAAGGCATTAAATTATAATTACGTTAATAAAAATATATCTTAAGTGTACCTGATTATTTTATAATTTGTAACCAAGGTGGTTTCTTTAAAATGTTTTTTAGTTTTAAATAATTAATTATTTGCAATAGAAATTATATATTAAATAATGTATGAATAAAAGTTTACAACATAAATAATTAATATATGCTATTTGTATATTGTATTTAAATGTATGAATTTAAATAATATAATTTGGGGTGGCTATTTAACGTATAATAAATGGATAATATTGATAAATAAAGCAATCATTAATTATATACAGTCCAACTTCTTTTGGGTGAACTTCTCTTGGATGAACACCTCCTTTGAATGAACGGTTTTGAGATATATTTTGGGTTTTCTATACCTATAACAGAACCTCCCTTGGATGAACCCTCCCTATAATGAACACTTTTGTCGTGCAACTGGCCGTTCATTATAGAGAAGTTGGACTGTAATGTGTTGATTTATGTTTATTGATTAACAATGTAATCGTACGGTAAAACCAAACCAAACATTTCTTTAAATAGAGTTTTTTATATTTGAAGAAATAATTTTTTATTGTCTTTTTACAGACATTTTGAGGTCATTTAGTTTGTGAACGGATTTATTATTTGATAATTTAGTGAAAATTCTATTTTAAGCTTATTTTACAATTACATGCTATCATTTGGGTTTTCTATACCTATAACAGAACCTCCCTTGGATGAACCCTCCCTATAATGAACACTTTTGTCGTGCAACTGGCCGTTCATTATAGAGAAGTTGGACTGTATTTATTTCGCCATTCACCATTTAATCTCAATTCAATTTCTATGTAGCTGCAATTTTTAACCAATGTAAAATCAATGCCGAAAATGCAACTTACACAAATAGATTCCTACGGGAATTTAACATGTTTATTGATTATACACTATATATATAAACATAAATTACATTAATCGGTACCGATAGGCTGGCGCAGCGCAAAACAACACTAACACTACTGTAGATAGTTTTAATGGCTTTCTAATGTTTTGGCTTAAATTACATTGAATAATTTTTTTATCAAATATATACATCTATGTAAAAAACACTTCCTAAATACATGTGAATTATTAATATCAGGGATAATGTGCTTTTCGTTTGGCGCACTGTATAGTGTACTATGCGATGGAAAAACGTGTGTTTCGGTACATAATAGCAATCAATGTGTGTTTGATGTGTCAAAACAGTGTAAACACATTGAAATGGGAAAAGCAATTAAAAGGCCAGAAAAATACACAATTTCTATAGGAATTTGTATTGATTTTCTCGACGACTCAATAATATAGCCGTTAGAAGTCACGCGAATTGTGTCCCGGCTTATAGTCAACTAATTCATTTTATCTAGATTATCTACAGTAGATTATTTATAAATAATTTCTAAACATTTGTGCATATTTAAAAACTTAATATTAATATCTTGTTATTGTTATTATATACATTAGTTGTATTCAAATTGAAAGTTTCATTATGAAATGCCATTTAACATGGTCAATTATGCTTTTAAATTGTATATAATGTACATAATTTAATACAACAGCATTTTATTGGATGATTAATATAGATTAGCGACATTACTACGTGATCAATATATTTTTATATAAGTGCTCAACACTTAAAAATATAAATGACTTAACATTACTGGCCATTAAATGTTTAAAGAAAATAACACTAAAACACAATACAATGCAATACAAAAGTGATAAAAATTATTACGAATATAAATAATTTCCACAAATTTATATTAATTAAAAACATAAAGACTTTAATATTAATATTATTATTATTATTACTACTATTAATACAGCTGTCGAGCGAATTGGGAAAAAAGTGAAATCGATTTAATGGATAATGGATTTAGTGAATGAATGTGGTAAATATATTATACGTATACATATAACATATATATTCTGTGAGGGCATAGAAATATTCTTATATATCTATATGAAAGGGCACAGCTATACAGTGTAGATACTGTTGGCATATAAAGCAATGCAACAATAATTCATTGAAAAATATGAATTAAAGATTTTTGCGGAGATCACGACTGGTGTTCACAAACACATACACACATGTTGTGTATAATCTCGGTGTATGTGTACAGTGTGTATAGTGTACTGAATATAAGGGTTTTAGTTGTATATATAAATGTAAGACCACTGGACTTCTACAGTATGTATGTATGTGTTTGTGTACCGCCAGAAAATATGATGGCCTCACAAACTAATACACTATAATATTAAAGTAATTCACTGGAGATATACAATAAGATGAGTACACAACTGGTCTATAACTGTACACTCTATGTATGTGTGTCTATATATTGTATGTGAAGTTATGTTTGGATGAATTGAAAAGAAAATGAACATAGAGAGAGAGAGAGAGAGAGAGAGAGAGAGAGTCTGGAGAGAGAGGGAGTCTGGAGAGAGCAAAAGGAGAGAGATAGAAATGATGTGCAGGAGGTGTCAAATTAATAGTTAATAGCAATGAGATAATGGAAAACTTGCCACGAGTTTACTTAATGGATATATTTCTGGCTGTGATATAACTATCAGTTTATTTTATTTTTCTCTCTCACTCTCTCTCTCTCTCTCTATGTATGTGTTTTTGGGCCGAAAAACATATTGTGTCTCACAGTCTATATCTCGTTGTTTTTATTTGATTCGTTAACATTTAATATAAATCTAACACCATTTCAATTACAATTATTGCGGACATTCGCACATACAGTACACTGCGATAACCTCCGATAAAAGAAACTACATTATTGATTACCAACCAAGTTATTAATTACTAAATTCATTAATTATTTAGCCTTTTGAGCGTTTTTGCTGATTATTATTATGGTTACTAATATATACCGATTGTTGCATACAATAGTAAATTACATTACAGTATGTGCTTAAAAATTAAATTCTTATAATTTATATACGTACAAATAAATATATAAATTATAAATTATATATCTATAATTTGCACACAATAAACTAACAAAAAACTACCCTGGTGCATTCAGTGTGAGCTAAAAATATTGACCATTGTGTGCACATTATAGCCAATAAATTGATTACGATTCTCGCCACTGATAACTCGGCCAACACTTGATATATACGTAAGTGTTTATTAATATATACATCTATAGATATCAATATACATGTATAGATTATATATACAACATCTAAGTATATATCGCTGTATATATGATATAAGAAAAAAAGTTTGAGTTAAAGAGATATGAGATACGAGTGGAAGAAAAGAAGAGAAAATTTCATTCACAGCACACTATTGTATATTGATTACCAACCAAGTTATTAATTACTAAATTCATTAATTATTTAGCCTTTTGAGCGTTTTTGCTGATTATTATTATGGTTACTAATATATACCGATTGTTGCATACAATAGTAAATTACATTATAGAATGTGCTTAAAAATTAATTCCTTATAATTTATATAAGTTACGTACAAATAAATTATATATTATATATCTATAATTTGCACACAATAAACTAACAAAAAACTACCTCGGTGCATTCAGTATGAGCTAGAAATATTGACCATTGTGTGCACATTATAGCCAATAAATTGGTTACGATTCTCGCCACTGATAACTCGGGCAACACTTGATATATACGTAAGTGTTTATTAATATATACATCTATAGATATCAATATACATGTATACATTATATATACAACATCTAAGTATATATCGCTGTATATATGATATAAGAAAAAAAGTTTGAGTTAAAGAGATATGAGATACGAGTGGAAGAAAAGAAGAGAAAATTTCATTCACAGCACACTATTGTTTGGTATGAATTCAATTGGTATTCATTTCAGGCGATACCCAACAGAATCGGGCAAACAATATATGGATATTAGAGTAGAGTTTTTAGATATATTATAACGAAAAGCAACAAAAAATCAGTAATAAAGCAAAAGACGAGATGGAGGAGAGAGAGAGAGAGAGAGAGAGAGAGAGAGCGTAAGTAAAGAAAACTTATCGATCGATAAACAGGCAAAAATGTATTTTATTTTTTTCTCGTTTGTTATTTTCATATATATATAATAAACAAAACTTTAAGGCAAAGGAAATACGAGAGCGAAGAGTAATAGGATATGAAAACTGGAAAATCATTTATTTATCAATTGTTTTGTCAAACAGGGAGAGAGAGAGAAAGAGAGAGCATACGAGAGAGAGGCTGAGCGGAGATTATGTAAAATATATAAGACTTTTAGACACTTATTTATATAAACACAGTGATTTTCCTGCCGCGCTAATTTCGGCTTTTGTATTATTTAGGTAACTCTTTGTGTGCTTGCACACGAAGTTAATATATGAAGTATCTGTCAGTGTATATAATATACCATATATGTTATATACAATGGTATATATGCATATATATTATGTGTCTTATATATATTAAGACCTCTTTTCAGAATGCTTTAGGGGCTCCTTAAACAGAGAATTTTTCCCTACGTTAATATATTAACGTCAGTACTGAACTTAACAGTTAGGAAAATTATATATAGCATTGTGTCTCTTCTCTGTGCTCTCTCTCTCTCTCTCTCTCTCTCTCTCTCTCTCTCGCTAACGAAATCAAATCACTAATGAAAACGCTTAAAATGAAATTTATTATTCAAATTATTAATGTAAATATTCATTATATATACAGAATTGGTTTTATTCTCGGTTGTGACAAACTGAACACTATGTCAATTACAATTATTAAAGTCACGTATTCAGTATATATTCTTTATATACAATATATTCATGTACTGTATATATACTAAACGTATGCAATTTACATATTGACCGCACAGACAATGTTGTCGCTGTCGAGATTAGCTAGATCGTTTGTTTGGCACGATTGGCCACGTTGTGATTGTCTCTATTGTCACTCACTTTTATTCGCGGTTAATATGCGTTCAATTATTAATATTTTTATAAACCATTTTTCGGGAGCTATACTTATAAAACTAAATACCAGCACAATGTTAAGCTCCTGTATCTAACATCACGGTATGTCACTGTATGTATACAGCGCTGTATATTCTGTATATTCTTGTGATATATATGTCTATAAATATATGTATTGTATGCGACTTTCACCGTATAAATGCCGGTCCTTTTCAGACACAGGGATTATGTGTTAATATAAAAATAATGAACAGAATTGATAGCTAGCGCTGGTATTATATGAGATATATTATATATATTGTGTATTATTGTATAGCGAGATATAGTGTACAATACAATAGGCAGTTGAGATACATTTCACTTCACAGTGTATTAGTTGTAACACAAAAAATGCATTCAAGAAATCTCTTAACACAATCTTTAGGTTGCATTCAAACACATATCCAATATATTCACTGCATTTATATTATATATCGTATATATATTTATAGAAATATATGCAAAAATATAAAGTGAATTCATTTTTTACTACTCTTTTCTATTGTGATAAAAATGAAATCAAATGGAAATTCAATATCGAAAAGGCATGAGAGAGAGAGAGAGAGAGAGAGAGAGAGAGAGAGCATGGAAATCAAAGGCTCTCTCACTCTCCTTATTATACATTTTTCTTTGAGTAGATTTTAATAGAATTTATATTTTATATTTATTTTTTTCTGAATGTATTTTATGATCAAAATGTGCTTTCGATTAAAAAATACGAAAATAAGATTCAAATTTATTTTTAATAATTGAATCCATTTATCATTTATTTTAATACACCGTTTCGTAACATAAAAAGCGAGTCAAAGTTTATTATATACATTAAAATTAAAAAATAATTTTAAAAACATTATTTCAATCAAAAAACATAAACTCAAAAACACTAATCCCTGTACTATTTGACTGATTATCTCAACGAAATAGCGTACACACAGAATATTCCGGTTATATTTCACGCCAAAACAACAACATAAATACAGAAACTGGAAATGCATGAAAAATCATGAATATTCTTGAAAAATACGTGAACAACAAGACTATCGGTGCCATAAATATCTAGTGAAAAGCGAAGTCAATGCAGAGGCATAGGCAAGATTCTGGTGGTTTTATCGCATATATACATACAGTATATTCTGTGTGTATGTATACTATGCGATACAATGAGTGCATGACTACAACAACCAGTGCGAGAGAGCACAGCATCGATACAAATGAGTGAACAGTCGACGCAAAACAGCATCTAAAATGACATCCATTACTACTAAACTATAACAATGTCTGGCTTTACGACTCAAGAACTGAACACAACAACTATTTTCGCCGCTCTCTTCAAAATTATATATATCTATCTATCTATGTATGTATGCGCACAACACATCACTTCTCTCTCTCTCTCTCTCTCTCTCTCTCTCTCTCTCTCTTTCTCTCTCAGCATCTCTCCCTCCCGTATAACTCTTGCCTTAACATCACTGCAATATATTTCATTCGCTTTCTCTCTCTCACACTCTATTTTATCACAAAATACAGAGAGAGAGAGAGAGAGAGAGAGAGAGAGAGAGAGAGAGCAATTCATTCAGTAATTCAGTAATAAATTTAATAACGACTTTTATAAAAGATTTTTTATGAAATTTTTCTGATTTTTTCTGAAATCAAATTGAAATAAATTTTTCTCTGTATTAATAATAATTTACATTCGCTATTGTTTTGTAGCGTTTTGTTACAGCATTGAAATCTAGGGATTGAGAGAGAGAGAGAGAGAGAGAGAGAGAGAGAGAGAGCTGTTACAATTAAATGTATGATCAGAGGTAAGGTATGCCATGCATTGATAGGCAATCGTGTGTATAAAACAACTGCTATTTTTATGTCACTCTTATGTGATAAGAGAGATGTTTAGATAATAATGAAAACAATCAAATGAAATGTTATTATTGAAAACACAACACTTACTTCCTGTCAATCATTATTACAATTATTATTCATATTTTGTTATTTTGAGAACCAATTAGTCGTTTGTATAGGGATTTGGAGACAACAGGAGAGACATCGAGACAATTGAGTTATTCATAGCGTTTAAGACAGACATCGTTTAAGTGATAAATAAAGAGGGAGTCGGGGGAGGGGTTGACAGGTGTGGGCAATGGGATCGGGAAAATGATAACACAAAACCATTTAACATATGTTGTGATCACAAAAGCATTGATTAGTTGGACACAAGAAGAAGAAGAAGAAGTGATGAGAAACAGAGTTTACGTTAAAAATACAGATATAAACAACAAATATGTAAAGCTTATGGCCAGAGGATTGGCCACAACCCGTACGGTACGGATCGGTCATACCTTATCTGTCGGGGAAATAAGATAAATGGCTTCCATGTTGGGCAGCGGTTCCCGTTTTTTGCCAATATCTTCGACAATAGTGATGCCTTCGGCGGCGATTTCGTGCATTTTAGTGCACGAAGAGATCATTCGCATTCCCAACGGATCCACTATTAATACTTTCCACTCTCCCTTCTTGCGCGACGCCCGGACGACATCGTTGATGATCTCTGAAACACACCAAGACATGGATTCATTAGATTAATGGTTATATTGACAAATGGGTGTGGATTGAGATGTTGGCCATCGCTGGCCATATTGTCCACCTCTTCGGTCACTTACTTTGGCCGACAACCAGTTTGAGAGCCATTTTGGGCGTTGAATGCGATGAATGATTGTATGGTGTGTTGTCGCCTACTAACCCTTGGTTAACCACTAGTGTTTGGTGTGTTTACAGTTGTGTTCACTTGGGTTACATATAGAGTCTGTGACAAAACGAAAATGTTGTGAACACAGCGAGTGTCGGATAGTTATGTGGTCTCTATGAGTCACACCATTCACGCACACAAACACCCCTATTATGTACACCCCTTGTGACCACTTTGTGCCCACCCGTCCTATAGTGTACTAATTGACCACATTTACTATAATTAGGCAAATATAGCGTACATTATATATCGCATATTTCCTATTCTCGTTATAGCGAACACATTGTAAGTCGGCGTGTATTATATACCGCGCGTATACTGTATGCAGAGAGCCATTCATATATGAGGTACGGATGACGTCATAGGGTTTAAGGGGATTAAAGTGTAAAAGTGTTGTCGTATTGTATTGTATGTAGAGTGATTCGAACCATCTGGCGGAGCAAAATATGACTAAGATGCCCGCCATATGACCGCCATATGGCCGCCATATGGCTTTGTTTACATCACGTGGTATAGTGAATCACACAAGTAACGTAATTATATTGTCATATAAACAATTAATAATATAACGACGTAAGTTATGTTTTAGTTTATATGACTTTTGTCTTACTCTCTCTCTCTCTCAGCATCTTTCCCTCCCGTATAACTCTTGCCTTAACATCACTGCAATATATTTCATTCGCTTTCTCTCTCTCACACTCTATTTTATCACAAAATACAGAGAGAGAGAGAGAGAGAGAGAGAGAGAGAGAGAGCAATTCATTCAGTAATTCAGTAATAAATTTAATAACGACTTTTATAAAAGATTTTTTTATGAAATTTTTCTGATTTTTTTCTGAAATCAAATTGAAATAAATTTTTCTCTGTATTAATAATAATTTACATTCGCTATTGTTTTGTAGCGTTTTGTTACAGCATTGAAATCTAGAGATGGAAAGCGAAATAGAGAGAGAGAGAAAGAAAGAAAGAGAGAGAGAGAGAGAGAGAGAGAGAGAGAACATGGTTGAGAAATATTTGGCCAAATTTACCATAAAGAGTGAGAGAAATGGTTTTCAATGATTACTTAAATCAAGTTCTCGTCGAGAGATCGGAGAAGAAGGAGAAGACGTTGAAGAAGAAGAAGTGCTCTTCAAATGTCGACAATATTTATATCAATGATTGTTTGCGTTATTTAATTCAATTAGTCATTTGGTTAAGTATAGTATACTATAAATACATACATACATACAGTATATACACACATCTGTACATACAGTGCATCCCCTATTATGTGTACATTATTTTATGTTACTCTCACCAAAAAACAATATAAATATTTCTTAAAAATTGTTTTATAAATACATGTAAATTACAGATAAATATTAAATCAATTCATTAATCTAAATAAATATTAATTAATTTTCAAACGATTTTGTGAGTGTATTAAATTTGAAACTAGTAAATCTCATGTCACCAAGCATAAACTCTTGTGTCTAACTCTGTACGACCATAATTCACCGCAACTGATCATAAATCACAAAATTGTCGGACAATTTATATATATAGAGACAATTGTTTCAAACTCCAGATGATCAATGAATGCCAGCAAAATTGCCCAGTTTAATATCGGCAGCATTCACTGTATGTCCATACAGAATATTCTCTATATACTATACAATACATATTATATACACTAAAAATATATGTCAAATACACTATATGTTACTTTCAAAAATAATTCAATTACCAAACAATGCATGCGATTATTGCACTGGAAATACAGTGTATAACAAAATGACCCCGGAGTGAAAGTGGCCGGCCATCAAATCAAATCACACACAAACACATATGTTATTTGCTATTTTGAGGTGCCATTAACGATATTGCGTGTGTGTAGATTTAATTTAATAATAAATGTACATTGATGAACATAAACAGCGACCATATTGTAAGTGCACAGCAAATGTTCTAATTATAATTGTTTCCAAATATATACAGTACACATCTCTTACTGTAGTACATATGATAACGCTGTGCTTAAAACAATGATGCTCGGTTTTTATTTCACTGTAACTATTTATAGACATGTTACCAAAATTATTTTTCCATCATCGTGAGCTATTTTTTTATGTGTGTTTGGCGTTAAAACATTGTGTGTTTAGTATATTATATACACTGAAAATCGCAATTTTCACAATTGAAATGATATTGTTATTTGTGTTGCAATTGTGTGTAGCGTTTTGTTTGTCATATACTTTATATAGATATATACAGTATTTGTTATCAAATTTTCCAATGTTTAAGTATTGAAATTCATTGAATCGTGAATTGTGTGCGAAATAATAATAATACTATCGTTTTCTCAGAGAGAGAGAGAGAGAGAGAGAGAGAGAGATTTATAAATATAATAGTGTGTAATATAAAATAATTGCAAAAAACATTTACCATATATTATTTTTATATATAGTGAACGAAAATAAAAGATAAAAAACAAAAATGTAAAACTAATTGTAATTAAAATTAATTACCGGTCTCTCGCTATTTAGGGTAATAGAGGAGAGAGAGAGAGAGAGAGAGAGAGAGAGAGAGAGAAATCATTATTTATTTAACACTTATGTATATTAACCCAATATTTGATTTAAATCTTGAGTGATATCTATCTGTATTTAAAGTATCTCTAATGCAATGCTAAAAATCCATTCATAAAAATATCATATTATATGCGATAATTGTATTAAATTTTAATTTAATGTCTAGACATGTAATGAAAAACAATATTATTCATAGATTTATAACAAATATTTGACTATTTGATGAGTTTATTGTCTTACTTAAGACTTAATGGCGGCTTAAATATGGATTTAAAACAGATTAAAAATGATCGACAAAAAAGCTTTGGCTGCGAAATTTATTTACACATTATATTCAACTGATAGCTAATTATAAATAATTATCTCAAAGTTTGTTTATTATTAGATTAGGAATCACAGCGATAACTTTGCCCCAGGTTAAATAATTAAATTGTTTATGGTTCGTAATCGTTTTCAATTATATGCAAATTCAATTAATACCAAGATTTAAATAACAAACACAAATTCATTCAAGAAATGCTTGCCTACTATACTATGTTATATACAAAAAGCATTTATAACTATATATACATTAATACAATATATGTTAATAAGTGTTGTTTTCCATAAATTTCACGCCTAATGAATGCGACAAATATTGTGTTATAATATGAAACCAATTATGAATAAAACACAGAATATTCTGCGGACCCATTGAAATATGTGCACAGAATATAATAAATTCTATATAATTATATCAAATATCTTTCGGAATATCGTTATAACCGAGAATATTATGAAAAAATTGCATTTCTAAAGTTTCCATACGTGTAAAATAAATCATAGGGCAATGTTTGCATAAAAACAAAAAAACGCTAAAATAAAGCATAATTCATATACACATTGAAAGATAAAAAACAAAAATGTAAAACTAATTGTAATTAAAATTAATTACCGGTCTCTCGCTATTTAGGGTAATAGAGGAGAGAGAGAGAGAGAGAGAGAGAGAGAGAGAGAGATTTATAAATATAATAGTGTGTAATATAAAATAATTGCAAAAAACATTTACCATATATTATTTTTATATATAGTGAACGAAAACACTGGTGGGTAAGAAAGAAAACCTACTAATGACATGAATTTTGTACTATAAAATTTATATATGTATAAAAAATTTGTAAAAATACATCATTTACTATAGAAGTTGACATATCATTGAGAAACTCATTATTCACAACCGTCTCTGCTCTCTTTGCTCTCTTTTTTGCTCTCTCTCTCTCTCTCCCAAACACACAAAGTATGTGTATATAAGATGATGAGTCTCTGCCGTCAAATCGATATTTAGAGTGTGTTTTGTTGGGAAATAAGAGAGAGATAATAGGAGAGCAAAATGAGAGCAAAAAAATCTCATTCATTACCGTAGATATCATTGATTGCCAAAACTTGACAACACATCTAATTTTTAGACTTCTATCTTCTTGTTCTCTCTCTCTCTCTCTCTCGCATTAAATGAGTTGTTTTTGCACTTAAATTGCATTGTAAACGCCTAAACACATACACACACTCAATGACTCTGTGACAGAATATACAGAATATTCCTATAATTATATATAATTAAAACTGGCAATTGTTGACAAAACACACTTGATATACATGTATATCACAAATTCCTGTATCTCTATATATAATCTGCAGTAGTATATAATAGTATATATTGATTAGATTTTAAGTAAATGAGTATTAATTGCCTAACCAATAGACCCTAACAGCGCGAGTGTTGCCCCCAACCTCCCCGCCCGACTCATACCTACCCATACCTACCAACAACTACCCATACAATCAAACTCAAGTCAAATAATTAGTTAAAAATAAACAATTAATGAAATAAATTACACAGATTTATATTTACAATTTTTTTGGTTTATTTTTCAATTTTTTATAATTTTTTTGGGTTATTTTTTAAAATTTTATATTTTTATGTGTTTTTCAAAATTTTACAATTTTTTTGGTTATTTTTTGTTGCCGGTTTTACTATTTTTTTCGTTATTTTTTAAAATTTTTATAGATTAAATATGGTTGGTTAAATATGGTGATTAAATATGTTTGTGTGAATTATAAAATGGTTAAATATGTTTTGATAATATTATCATTAAAATATTGGTTATGAGTAAATAGTTTGATGAATTGATTATACGTCATGCCAGCACTACGTATTTTTATATAAGCAATACAATAGTGTCCACACGTTATGCATGTGAGGCATTGTAAATATTTTCGGTTATGGAAATGTGTTTTTGAGTTTGTGGCCAGAAAGTCAATGAATTCGTCATACGTTGGAGGTAAGCCGTATGAATCGAAATATTCGCCAACACCATCCTTATCGATAAAGATAGCGACCCAGTGTGTACCAGGTTGTGAGGCGATGTCTGTATTTGCCACCAAACACACAGGATATGTGACACGTCTTGGGAGTCTGTCTCTTGCGAATACACCAATGAAGTGAGGAGTGTTTCTCAACTGTCGTTCAATCTCTCGGGCTTCCATTTTAATGGTAGTCGAGGTAGGCGTTTCGCTCTTCGTTAATTGTTAGTAAATTGTCAAACTCGCAATAGACCAGTGCGTTGATCGTTGTGCTGAGTTGTTCCGAGAATTGCAGTTCAAATCTTAGAACGCCCTCTCGTGGGACATCAACGAACCCGCTTTGCTGGTACCCGTCGGAGTAATCGCGAGTGAGATCAAAGCCAAATATGGTGTACCCGGTTTTAAAGTCTTTGCGTGTGATGAGTGTCTTTGCGTCGTTAGAGAATTGACTCATACTGTTGAGTAGAGTCAAATACTCTCTTGTATATAAGTCTTCTTTAAACTTTGGTGTGAACGCTCGTTTCGGGAACTGATCGCCGTTGACGTAACATGCCACGTGTGAGATGTTAAAATGTTGAAAATTAAACGGGTTTTTAGTGTAAGACCCGGTGTAGGCATCGTTGGCAACAAACGCCAAATAAACTCGTCTAGGCAACTGTCCATTCACGACGTTCTCCAAATTTCGGTTAAACGCCCCCTGATCGATAGTTACTGACCGAACCTCTGTTCGTGTTATAGGATATCTGGCGGGCGAGACATTCAACGCCTTCAAATGTCCTTCGATAATACTGTCGTGTACTTTAGATTTGTGGACGTTGAGATAAATTTCTTCAAACACAATACTCGGCTGAAGGTTAGTATCGGTGCACATAAATATAAACTCATTTTTGTTTGGTATCAAATCAAGTTTAAATTTAGTGCCGCCCGGTAGATATTTCGGTTGTGAACATAAATCCAGATGTAATTTTCCTTCTAGTTCACAAAGTTTACCAATTTTCTTATCGCCACTCACATTTGAAATCAAGTCTCTTCGATAAGCTACTGTTGTATCCGGCGTTGTCATGTCTTCTTTTTGAAACCCGCAACATTCCAAATACGTTTTCCGGCTGTCTTCGGTTGAATATAAAATGGTCTCAAAATACGCTCTGTACGGATATGTGTTGAGTGATACGGTTGTTTGGATATCGCCCAAGTACAAATCAACTTGAGACCACATTGAGTGAAGTGGATTATTCACCAGCCATACGTTTTGCCAGTCAGCGGCTGTAATGTCAGCTCTATCTTTTTTTGCCAAATGAACTTTAAACTTGGTGTAGAGTGTCGTTTCGTTCATTCGCGTATATTCATTGTAGCCACTAGCAGAAATCAACTCGATATGTCCACCGCTGTTTAGTTGAGATATCGGACGAATTTCGTACACTTTGGTAGACTCGATTGAAGCTTGAGCCGGTGGTGTGACAAAGATATCCAAGTCAGTCAGTGCGATAGCCGGAGTCTTCTGGTTGATGAGAGCCATTTCTACCAAATTGTTGATGTTCTCTTTGCCTTCTTTCGCGGTGATCTGCGCTTTTTTGGTTTGGATTTCGATTTAAGTACTCGTCTTTTTCGTTTAGCTCCTCCCTTTCCAGTTTGCGCGAATCTTTGCGCACGTTCAGATAAGTCGCCAGCCATGGTTTGAAATTGTTTCTTTCCGTGAGTCTTCAGTGATTCTTTAACGTTTTGGCCCGCAATGATATCACCGGCAACGGCTGATCCGGTGGCCAAAAGTTTAGGCGCCAAATATTTTAATAAAGGCATAAATGCACTTTTGAGTACTCCAAATATTCCAGCGCCTTGGAACCGAACGCCTTCATAGCCAGCCAAGCCGCCACCAGCTTGGTTAACGTAATAGTTTGTATAATAGTTCGAAGACATTGTAAGGTTTTTTTCGTAAGTGCAACTTCAAACCAGTTCCACCAAACGCAAAGTTGATCTGATTGTTTGCAGAGTCTTTGGTGTCAGTTTCAATTTCGTCAAACTCGTTGCGGATAAGTGGATAGTAGTACAAAGTTTGATATTTAAGGTTAACTTGATGTCCAAATTCTGCAGTACTCGGGATCTCAACACGTCTTAACAGTTGAGCTTCTGTGTTACCAACTAACACAGGTTTGATGATGTCGCAGTATATATAGAGCGATCGAATGCTTGCCGTAATATCCACTTCGTTATATCCAGTAAATATGTCTACGTCAGTGTCGGGGGCGGAGCGTTTGACTGACGGTGTGTAGAGTTTGCCCAACTCAGTAAGTTTCTTAACCTTTTCAGCTTGGTATGACACAAGAACAATCTTTCCGCGCGAGACACGCACAGCCAAAGGTTCAGGATTTACTGAATCGTCAGCCGCTTGGAAGACAAGATTCGTACCAGATCAGTAAGTTTCTTAACCTTTTCAGCTTGGTATGACACAAGAACAATCTTTCCTCGCGAGACACGCACAGCCAAAGGTTCAGGATTTACTGAATCGTCAGCCGCTTGGAAGACAAGATTCGTACCAGCGATTTTCAAAATCTTGTTTATGTGGTTTTTAGTGATGGGGCCGGGCAATATTTCCTTGACATCATTTGCAGCGTATAATCAGGATTTACTGAATCGTCAGCCGCTTGGAAGACAAGATTCGTACCAGCGATTTTCAAAATCTTGTTTATGTGGTCTTTAGTGATGGGGCCGGGCAATATTTCCTTGACATCATTTGCAGCGTATAGATAAAATTCACCACGCTTGTTGAAATCTTTAGCAATTAAATTCGGGGCGGTATAAACTTTGCTATACTCAGATGTTAGTATTTCTGTTATGTGTGATTTGCCAATTCCATGATCTTCATTTGTATATAAAGTAGTCGAATATGATAGTGGCCTATCCAATTCTTGCAGATAAGGAGTCAAAGCAAATTTATTAGTGCCATCCAAATATCGAGCCAGTAGAAATCCAGGATTGTCACCATTTAATTCAGGAATGGTAAATACAATGCCAGCTGAATTGCTTTTGTGTATTTTAAACATTGTATGAACAGTGATTGGTCCATGAATTATTCTTGGTTCAGGTTTTGAATCTACTATTTTCCAATAATAGAATTCTCTGTCGCTGTTATAGTTCTTGTATATTAATAATTTATTAATAGTATAGATTTTAGCCATTTCTTTATCCAACACATCTATAATGTCATGTCCCTTATAAATTTCCCATGGGTTTTTTGGCATCGCATCTGTGACCACAGTTCCGAGTACTGATATCAACGATTCGGATACAATCGTCTTTGTAGGGAGCGGTTCGTTTGTTTGGTTTTGAATATTACTTTGAGTTTCATTAGCTGGCTTGATTGATGAATCAATTTGTTGGTTGTTGTTATTAGGTTCGCCATTGTGTAAAGTAATAGTGGTAATCATTAATGAGTCAGAGGTTGCTGTTAAAGATGAATCAATTTGTTGACTGTTAGTGTTGTCAGTTTGTGATATTTGGTTCTTGTTATCAATTCGCGAAATTTTTGTTGGTGTTATAAAAATTTTGGGCACTTTGTGTAAAAGATTTGTATAAAGTTGTCGTCGCTGTTTATCCAATAAGCCCAACATTCCTGCCAAAAAATCTGTAAACACTGGAAACACAGCTTCACCATTTAAAGTACGGCCGATTTTGATGGCCACTTTATTAATTCGTGAATGATATTTCAATTTTGGTGAGGAATGCAAGTCGGTTAATTCGAGAAAACAGTTATTAATTTCTCGAATCAAATCGATAGCATCAGGATAATTTCCAGCTTTGAGATATGTTTCGTTGAACTGATCCACATTTTCGCCATGATTGTCGACACATGTTATTAGCTGGTCTTCGTAAACGTTGTACCAACTTTTTGTGTACGACACCTCAGCAAGGGCTACTTCCCAATCGCCTTCTAACGTTCGCTTTTTAGCAAGTCTTGTACGAAAATTTCCGATAGTGTTGGAAATTTGCTGAGGTTCAGTCACCATAACATTGGATTCCAAATCGACGTAAAAGTTGTCCATATGAGTGTTGTATGCCAACAACAATGTGAAAATTAAACACACTGCGATAACTCTATGAACGATTTTCATTCAATGTGTTGGAAAACTTGAGTTTGGGATTCGGTAGTATAAGTCCAAAGCAAGACGATAGTAGTGCAGTCCACAGATTCGAGTCACCGTTATGTTTGGACAAATTATAAGTGCTGGCTCCAACAACAATTATTATTACGACCAATTGTGCGATGAATAGGCAAGTATCAGCGTGATGTTTGTTTATTATTGAATTTGTTGAACTGGAATCCATTGATTGTATTTTGACGGATATCCCATCCACTTTACGTTGGCTTCTCTTTTGCCGTCACGTGTCCTGTACGATACGATCTTCTCGATACGATATAGTGTATCTTTATCCACCAATACTTTTTGGAGTTCTTGAGGATAGAATCGTCTCTTCAACTGTTCACCGTCGAGGTCGACAATATACTGAGGGATTCCGAGCTTAGGCAGCACCTTTATAACTGTGTAGACGACGTCAGACCATAGCGGATAGTACGACTTTTCCAATGATGAAATGTCGTACTTTATCCGCACGGTGTCTCCCACTTTAAACTTTGGTTGTTTGGTGCCAATTTCTGCTAGTGAATTTACGCCATATAAATTTTTAAACACTTCCTTTTCATCTTCTCGGTCAACATCATTGGGCGGCATTTGTATCGATCGATGTTTAGTGTTGTTATATGAGTCGACAATGTCAGGCAAAAAATCGATCCATTTATAAGTTTTTAAAAATGTAAAAACTCGGTGGATGCGTTCCTTCAAAGTCCGATTAACGCGTTCAACAATTGCACACTTTACTGTTGAATTTTCTGTAGTAAAGAATTTAATATCTTCTTGCGACATAAAGCGCCGAAAAATTGTGTTATCAAATTCACGGCCTTTATCGCAACGTAGTTTAGTTGGTTTTCGTTGTTTAAAAATCTTTTTGAATGAAGCAATGACTTCAAGAGTAGTCTTTGTCTTCAAGGGAATGGCAAATAGGTATTTTGAAAAAGAGTCTATGACGGTTAAAATGTATTTAAAAGATTTGTTTTGTCGAGAATGTTGTTGCATATCAACAATATCCGCTTCCCATTGCTCATCAATATACGTAACGTATATTCTGTTTCGTGGAAAACGTTTTCTCGCAGATTTGTGTAGAGTATAAGTTGTTTGGTGTTTCAGAAAATTCACAACATCTCGGTGATTAATTGTTGAATTATTATAAAGTCGATTCACTCCGCCAAACGATGAATTTAGTGCCGGAGAATAATACAAATGATCCAAATCAGTCATCTCTGCTATCGTCTGGTTGTTCACAATTCTGATTACTCGATGGTGATAAGGTAGTCAAATATGCGTTGAATTCGTTGGACGTATCACCATCTGATGGCTGTTGCCAACCAATTTTCTGAATTTTGTTGTCTGGTTCGTTGAAAATATCGTTTCCAATTGTACGCTTACGCGAAGATAAGTCGGTTAACTTGAAATCTTTTTTTCGTTTTGGATTTCGAGCTGGAATTGTGATTACGTCACCGTCGCCAATATATTTATGAGTTGATGTAGCTTTGTTTAAGGTGTTTTTATCGGTTAATGTACCAATTTCTCGATAAGTGTTTTCAGGGGTCGTCCCAACATCTCGAGTTGTTTTTTCAGGTGAAGTTCTAATCTCGGTACGACCAAAGTTTTGAAGAAAATCTGTAGACGTCTCCACAGACTTCTTTCCAGTTTTAAGTAACTGTGTCTTAATAATTTCGTTGACAATTAATTTTGGATTGATTGAAGCTTCTTTCAATTGGTATATTAAATCATCATAGCCAGCGGGCGTTCGTACGTTGGTTTGAGTTATGTTCAATAAGTGAGCCAAATTTGAGTACTTATTATATGAGCCATCAGGTCGACGTATTTGTAAATCATCATCAAATGCTCCAATTCTTGCCAACGATAACGCAATCTTAAGCATCCGAATTTGTTTGCTTTCGATAGTTTTAATATTCGCTTGGACTTGGCGTTCGTATGAATTTTGACGGCGTGATGGACCGGCCGGAGGCCCGGATGGTAAAGGCTGCGGCGGCGGTGGCGAGGGTTGCCCCGTAGGTATGATTGAAATGTCGGGATCGTTGGACGGAATAGGTTGCCCAGAAGAAGTCGAGACGGTAAGATCGGTCGCGTGTTCATCAAGTGTCGAGTCCATGTCCTGCTCCGAGTTGTTGAGATCGTACGGCAAAATAACCATAGATTTTGGGTCAGTCATTTTTTCAGCAAACTTCCAACGAGTGCGGCGATAGTTGGTAACAGAATTGGTAAGAATCCACCACTTTGAGCAATCAGTTCTCCTCTACGTTTTTTAGACTTTTTAGCTTTCTTGCAACAAAATCCAGATAAGATGTGTTGGTGTCGCTTGAGTTTCTTCAACTGCTGTGGTTTCAACTTGACGTTGCCTTTTATAGTATTGTAAGCAATTTCACGTATGGCATTGAACGATGTTTGGTCTCCTTTTGTAGCCAAGTCTTCAAGAACAATTTTTCGCGATTTTGTTGGTAAACTTGATATTTGTTTCAAATAAGGTAGTGCTGTTTTCAACGAATCTGAAACGACTTCTTTTTTCATTTTCTTCTGTTTTTGTTTTGATGAAGCGGCTGGTGGTATAGCCATGGTGTTTTGCTTTCGTTTCATAGTTCAAAGTATATTGGAGCAACACTATGATATTTGGCAACTTTAGGAGGTAATTCTTCGCGGAAGATTCGTGTCCGTAATCGATATTTATCGCAAGTATTTGGATGGAAGTCAAACAACAAATAACTATACGGTTTGCGTGTCGCTTCCTTAAATATTCTTCTGAGTTGAGGTACTTGTCCTGTGTAACATTTTTGTCCAAGTGTCGCCACCTCGTGAGCGGAATGAATTCCTTTCATCACAAACGCGTAATGTGTATTCTGCTTAAGAGTCGACATGACGTGTCCTTGGATGTTAATATTTTGCACAATAAACACAACACTGATATTTTTGTGGTGCGATTCGCGAGTAAATAGATTTGCCATTTGTTTGTCGTCTTTTAACTCTTCCATCAAATCATCCAAAACGATTATATGTGGTTTAAATGTATCGATGGTTTCTGCGGATGGTGGGCCATTCATAAATGATATATTAACATCTTGAATGGGTTTGTGTTGCTGCCATTGTCCATAGCACCAGAGCACGCGCAAAACTTTCGTCTCAATATTGATCAGCGTTTTCCAGTTTCCCAATAGACGGCGTGCAGTTACAGTTTTGCCGCTACTGGTCATACCACTGATCGTACAAGTAAACGGGTGTTTGAATTTCAAATCTTGAATGATTGACGTCATTGTTGCAAATGATGTGTAAATAAAGTTGATGTTTATATTTAAGCCAAAAATAAACGTTGCCATTCGTTATCTGTACGACATATGGCGCATGTGTCGCATTGTATTATGCAATCTGCACAAGCAAAGGCGTGGCCACAAGTTGTCATAACAGTCGAGACTTCGTTTTCAAAGCAAATTTTACACAATAACCGGTCATTTGGTTTGTCGTTTGCAGCACAATTTTCGTTAATGGCGATATTCGATTTATTGGTAAAAATTTCACACGTTGAAGACGATACCCAATGNAGCAAATTTTACACAATAACCGGTCATTTGGTTTGTCGTTTGCAGCACAATTTTCGTTAATGGCGATATTCGATTTATTGGTAAAAATTTCACACGTTGAAGACGATACCCAATGTGTATTAGCCACCTCGGAGAACGTACTCCAACCGCCGATTATTAATCGACAGTATGCGCACTGGGTATTTCTATTGAATAGGCAGTAGAAAAATCCATTTTCCGCCAATTCTTCAACTTTTGATAAAATTGGAAACACTCCCAAACTGAATGTTTTCAATCTCATATCTTTGTTGCGCATCGCGTTGAAAAATGTCTCGGTGTCGAATATTTTTTTGCCATCACTTAATGAAGGAATGTAGATCGGTGCGTAGAGTT
>CAJPIZ010000235.1:0-29185 GCA_905368565.1 Medioppia subpectinata
AACCCTTTTATCAGTGTAATAGAGGTAATTACCAGGGTGTTTTGTGTTCGTATTACGCCATATCACAGCTCGCCATACCCTGTGGTGTAAGTATTAATTTGATTCACTAATTTGTATTAATTAATTTCATTTGTCATAAACCTCTTGCTACCCAGGGTGATTCGGGTGCGGGTCTGGTCCAGTATACCGACAAATACCGGACCCGAGCTATACTTATTGGTATCGATTCGAGCGGTTCATCCCTTTATAACTATACAGTTCATTGTGATAGCAAAAAGTCTTATCTAATGTCTGTCCCATTGGTTATGGACTGGATATTAGAGACCATCAAAAATAATACTCAAATTTAGTTAAATTTTTTATTCTTATCCTATATATTAATAAATTACGCAGAACTAAATTTATTATTAATTGTAACGAGAATTTATACTATTTTTATACAAATATTATTTAATGATAACTAATTGGGAACATATAGTTAATCATTAATTGAATACATTTATAATCGTTACTTTAGTACATTATTTTGCTATTGTAGTGATTTTAATAATGATGTTTTATAAAATAAGGTCACGGGCAAATAAGCACTCGGTGCAAATAAGCACTCGGTGCAAATAAGCACTCGGTGCAAATAAGCACTCGGTGCAAATAAGCACTCGGTGCAAATAAGCACTCGGTGCAAATAAGCACTCGGTGCAAATAAGCACTCGGTGCAAATAAGCACTCGGTGCAAATAAGCACTCGGTGCAAATAAGCACCCGGGCAAAACATTTACATCAAAATTATGTAATTAAAAGAACCACTTGTACTAAATTAATACAAATGTGGGACAGTATTATCTAGTTTAAATATAATTTTTTTAATGTCAGTATTTATCGATTCAATATTTAAATAAGATTTAGTGTTTTATTTGTCTTGATTTTTATAAAAATGTAATAAATATTTTAATACATTAATCACTTGCTGTTAATGACAAGTAAATCACTTTGTATTAAAACCATTTCATTTTATCTCACAATATTTAATTGCTAAGTAATTGTTGATTATATTTAAATATAATTATGGTTTAAAATCTATATTTGAATTATAAATTGGTTTAATTTTTGGATCTAATTTAGAGTTATATTAATAAACTATTAATAATAACACATGAATTTAATTATGATTTTGAAATACATGTTATGTTTTGATATTATTTTTAGTGAGTCTTAAATTGAAATATTATTTTCAAAAATAAATACTAATATTTTAAATGTTTTTTAGTAAAAACAAGTGGTTTATATGTGACGGTTGAGAACTATTCAGATTACAGGGATTATGGGATTAATGACAGGGACTGTGGGCTGAGGTTTGTACCGGAAGATATCAACATTACATACGATACAAACTGTTTTCACAACAACTATGTAACTAAACTCGTTCGCGATGTTTACGGCCCACACCTACACCTCAAACAAGATCTGGTGGCCAGTCGTGTGTCGGGTAAGCGTATGAATGCCGACTATAGTGAAGCACCATGGGCAGTTTATTTACTGTTTAAATTCTGGCAATACTTTGACAACAGCGCCTGTAGTGGTGTTTTGGTCGCCAAACTATGGGTCCTAACGGCCGCCCATTGTTTCAAAAAGTAAGCAAACCTTACATTAAGTTTAAAATGCAATACATTTGTGACACCATTTAAATAGCGATACCAATCGACGACTGGTTATTAAAGCCGGTAATACACAGAAAACGGGTCGGGAGTCCCAGGAAATGGCACGCGTGTTGTTTCATCCAGAATATAACTATTCGAGACCTACTATTCATGACTTGGCTTTAGTTAAACTCACTGAACCTTTTACAAAGACTATTGATAACAGACATTACACTATAAACCCGATATGTCTGCCAAATAAGGGTCAATTGAATCAATACTCAGAGTTAGCCACTATTTTTGGTTTTGGTATAATCGACGAAAAATATAAAATCAAATCCGATTGGCTCCAGAAGGGAGACCTACTGTTACAACCCAGTTATAACTGTAAAGTTGGCACATATAATGGTATTTTGTGCTCGTTTTATGCCATATCCAACTTAGCCATACCTTGTGAGGTATGTATTCATTAGATTCAATAATTTGTAATTATAAATATCTTATATAATTAATTTATTTCTACCCAGGGTGATTCGGGTGCTGGTTTGGTCCAGTATACCGACAAATACCGGACCCGAGCTATACTTATTGGTATCGATTCGAGCGGCAAATCCCTTACAAAACTAGACATATGTGACAGCAACTGGTCTTTTTTAATGTCTGTCCCATTGGTTATGGACTGGATATTAGAGACCATCAAAAATAATACTAACATTTAATTAAACTAATGTGTGATTTGTATTAGTATTTGAGATATAAATGTATAAAATTTATAATTGTTTTTTGTATTTAATTTTAACCGATTGTTTTTGTTTTGTATATCTGGCACTAATTACAAAAACCGTTATTTAAGTTATAATAACCTAAAATTTTAAATAAAAGTATTGAATAATTTAAAAATAAACTAATAAATAACAGTTAACTCTATTGTATAATAAGTAAATCTAATTAAAAACGTTGAGAAACAATGATTAAATATGTAATTATTTCTTACATACCACTGTATTTTAGTAATTCATTGATTGTAACAATAAAATCAGTACATAGACTATAATTTCAAGATATAAATCTAATTGATTTATCTACTATTTATATTAAAACGTTATAAATAATAATTGTTAATAGATTTATAAATTACATCTTAATACAAACATATTATTATTTGTTGTAATAATCAACCAAATATACATTTATTTACCATATTTAAAAATGTATAATTTTGTAAATGTTTTTCAAATGTTATTTGTTTTAGTCGTGATTTTTAGTGAGTTTTATGAATTTGCTATAAAATACATGTTTACTAAAAATATTAAAATAATAATTCCTTTAAGTCAAAGTGAATGGTCAAACTCAAAGCCAACGCCCAGGTATACGGTATCGAACGTTACCGTACGTATCGGTTGGCGAGACACCGAGACATGTGGCCTGAGATTCACACCCGACGTCATTGACATAACGTATAACAAAACAAAATGCTTTCGTAATAACTATAACTCGACACAAGTTTGGGATATCTATGGCCCGCACTTATGGAGTAAAGAGGACCGCCTGTCCTCTCGTATTGCTAACGGTTACCGGGCGATGTATTGCGAAGCACCATGGGCAGTTTATGTTGAAACACAAATCATGGGGGTATTTGCGAACAAAGGTTGCACCGGTGTATTGATTACAGCTAAATGGGTCTTAACGGCCGCCCATTGTTTTAGAGAGTAATAATAAACCACTGTTTATATTAATAATGAATGTATTAAATACTATTAATTAATTAACTTTTTAGTGATTACGCGGTAACTGTAAAACTAGGTGCGGGTAATAACAAAAAGCTAGACTTTGAGATACAGTGGAAGGATAAGGTGTTTCCGCACCCGAACTACACGGAGGCGACGGCACCGGTGGCCGACGTGGCGCTCATCCGACTCGACTCTCCATTTACTGTCAATCATACAAATGGCAGGCATTACGTGATTAACACAATATGTTTGCCAAACATGGATCAAATGAACGCCGATTGGGCGATGGGTTACGTCTATGGCTACGGTATGATCAATGAGTACTTGGAAACAGACAGTGATTGGCTTCATAGGGGAGATGAAGTGGTCAGGCCTTACCGTAATTGTAATCAGGGTAATGTGCAGGGTATACTGTGTTCAAAATGGGCGGACTTGACCAACGGTACTTGGCGTGCTCAAGCATGTGTGGTAATTCACATGTTTGTTATTATTTTTGTCATGGTTTTAATGGTTAGTTATTTATATTTGATCCAGGGTGATTCGGGCGGAGGACTGGTCCAGTATACCGATAAACACGAGACCCGAGCTATACTGATAGGCACCGTATCGAAGGGGTCATCCGTTTTAGGCACCGATGGTAAATGTAATAGTGTTAACTCGGCTTATGTCTCCGCGTCACATGTTGTTGAATGGATTTTAGACACTATTAAAAATAATTGAACTTGTTATTTACTTAAACTTTTAAATAAAAAATATTGTTTTGTTAAAAATATGAGTAAAATTTTTAATATAAACTTGTTAAAGTAATAATAAACAAAATTTATTGATCCTATAACCAACCATTTATATTATAAATATATTTACTAGTACTTACTCGACCTAACCTAACTAAAACACACCATAGTATAATTTTACTAACAAAATATTATCAATACAGTACATTTTACGTTTATGAACTTTCTCGCTCGCGCTAATTCACTATAAATGCAAAATTTAAATTTAATTGATTTCATTACTAATTATATTAAAAAATTATAATTGTTAATAAATTTATAAATTAGATCTAAATATT
This sequence comes from Medioppia subpectinata, assembly GCA_905368565.1. Classification (NCBI taxonomy): domain Eukaryota; kingdom Metazoa; phylum Arthropoda; class Arachnida; order Sarcoptiformes; family Oppiidae; genus Medioppia; species Medioppia subpectinata. Next base: position 4,436 of record CAJPIZ010000235.1, read on the forward strand.
TAAAAACTAAATACACATTTATTAAGCACTTATATAAAATGTATAATTTTGTAAATGTTTTTCAAATGTTATTTGTTTTATTGGAAATTTTTAGTGAGTTTTATGACTTTGCACTAAATACATGTTAACTAATAAATATTTAAAATAATAATTACTTTAATTCAAAGCTAATGTATTGTGTACGTTACCATACGTATCGTTCGGCGACTATCCCGAGCATAGGAAATACGGGATTAACACCGAGACATGTGGCCTGAGATTCACACCCGACGTCATTGACATAACGTATAACACAAACTGCTTTCATAATAACTATAACTCGACACAAGTTTGGGATATCTATGGCCCGCACTTATGGCGTAAAGAGGACCGCCTGTCCTATCGTATTAGTAACGGTCACCGAGCGACGTATTGCGAAGCACCATGGGCAGTTTATGTTGAAACACAAATAATGGGGGTATTTTCCGACAAAGGTTGCACCGGTGTATTGATTACACCTAAATGGGTCCTAACGGCCGCCCATTGTTTTAAAAAGTAATATTAAACCCAACTGTGAATTAAATACTATTCATGATTAATTACTTCGGGATTAAAAACATTATTTAGTGATTACGCGGTAACCGTAAAACTAGGTGCGGGTAATAACAAAAAGCTAGACTTTGAGATACAGTGGAAAGATAAGGTGTTTCCGCACCCGAACTACACGGACGCGACGGCACCGGTGGCCGACGTGGCGCTCATCCGACTGTCCTCACCATTCACTGTCAATCATACAAATGGCAGGCATTACGTGATTAACACAATATGTTTGCCAAACATAGACCAAATGAACGCCAATTGGGCGTTGGGCTCAGTCTATGGCTACGGTGTGCTCGATGAATACCTGCTTACGAACAGTGATTGGCTCCATAGGGGAGATGTGGTGGTCAGGCCTTACCGCTATTGTAATCGGGGTAATGTGTCGGGCATACTGTGCTCGAGAAGGGAGGACTTGCCCAACCTGCGCCCCCAACTTGCTGAAACATGTGTGGTAATCATGTATTTGTTTGCATTATTTTTGTTGTTAGTTTAATTGTTACTTTTTATAATTTGATCCAGGGTGATTCGGGCGGGGGTTTAGTACAATTCACCGATAAACACAAGACCCGAGCTATACTGATAGGCACCGTATCGAAGGGGTCGTCCGTGTTAGGCCTCGATGGTAAATGTAGTAGTGTTAACACTGGTTTTGTCTCCGCACCACATGTTGTTGAATGGATTTTAGAAACTATTAAAAATAATTGAACTAGTTATTTACTTAAACTTTCAATTAAAAAATATTTATTTGTTAAAAATATGAGTAAAACTTTTAATATAAACTTGTTAATGTAATAAACAACAAAATTTATTGATTATAAAACCAAACATTTGTATTTTAAATATATTTATTATTATATTGCAATATATTTTAACACTCGCAACCTGTGGCACAATCTGTCAATCAAGCATATTTAGTTGATTGATCTCTAAGTTACATTTATAAACAAAATTATACTTTAAAACTGATTTTATTTTAGAAAAAAATTCATAAACCAAATGATACAAGATAAATTACATTTCATTAAAAAACCAAACTAAATCCACCACGATCTTAGGCGACTAACCAAGCATTGCCTCTGCACTGTGTTGTGCACCCCTTACGGAAGGCCTCGTAGGCACCGGTCGGCGAGATTAGGACATTCAGGTCGAGGTTCTCGTTGATCAACAAAGTGGCCGATTTGCTCGTCACATAACTATAGCCCAACACCGATGAGAATCGTTTCAGATAAGCCAACGCCAAGTGAATCACCTTCTCGTACAAGTATTTGCCCTGAAGGGGACCGCCGGTGGCCAACCATAAGGTCTCGGCCTGAGTGTAGGCTAAATATATAAAGTATTAATGGGATTAGTACTGTATGAGTTACTATTCTGTATTCAGCAGTATGTATATAAATAATGAGCTAGGTACCGCCAGCTGGCAGGCGTGATCTGGCCAAAATACGGAGCGCTACGACCGCCTTCTGGTGGTTGGGACTGTTGGCGATGAGTTGATTGTCCCAATCGGCCGAACCGGTGTCAGAGCCGGTCAGGTCTTCGGTCCACTCACCCCATAGGGTATAGTTGCCGGCGTCCTTACCCTCGCAGTCGTTGTAACACGCGTTGTACAGTACGTTCACTCGGGGAGCTGTGGGCACACGTGTAGGTTATAATGCCGGTTAATACGGTATATTATTTTGTGATGACTCTAAAATTGGTTGGTTACTTACATGGCTCGGCTTGTTGGCCATAGATTGAGCCTGAATTATAAAAACAAGTTAGTAATTCATATTATTATTTGGTAAATTTTATTAGGTATACAAATATAATACAAACCTAAAGCGATAGCAAATACAATACAAGTGGTAAACATTTTGAATGTCTTTTTAGTGTATAGTTTTGGATAAACTATTGCTCTAATAATTAATGACTGAATTTAAAAAAATAATTTTTTGCTTTTATATTGGGATTTCTGTCAGTAATAAGTGTTTTTACGTAACATTTGCTTTAAATACATGTTTTTGAAAAACAATTAATTCACAGATTTTTCCAATAAAAAGTTCTTAAATATCATTATTGTATTTAATGTGGAAACTTTTCAGTTAATTAACGCACACATCTTTATTACATTAATGATTTACACATTAAATTGTTCATGGATAATGTGCTTTTGCACTTATTGCCCAGATTATCAGATATACTTTAATAGTAATGAATATTCAAAAGTATTATACAATTAAGATATTGATAATATTGTATAGAAATTATTTTATTTTTCATTTGATTTTGTTAACTTTCACTTAATTAACTATACATTAATAGACAATTTACTAAACCAGACCTTAATTCTAATTACCCTAGGTAAAATGAAATTAAAATATTAAATTAAATACAGCAATTATTAATTGTACTGTATTTTACATTATACATGCTTTACATTACAATGTTGTATGTGCAATTAGTAATTGCCAATTACAATATTATGCTACTGTATATTAGGAGTCCTAAAAGACAAATAAAAAGGCATTCATATGACAGGGTGTGGACATTATATTTGACCTATTTATTATGCCTAAGGAATTGCAATTATTACCCCCATTATCAATAACTTTATAAATAATCAAAATTTTTAATAATCTAATGACAACACAACTAAACAATTGATAATTATTGTATTTATTTTAAGTATTAATTTACTTCAATGACTGTAAACAATTTATTAATAGACAATTTACTATGTTTTAGGTTTTATATTAAGTATGTATGATTGTATTTATAATAATTAAACGTTAAATAAATCATAAAAACAATTAACATTGTAACTTTATTGATAACCAAAATGAAACAAGATGCATTACAATAAATAGGATGGGAATTGTTATTATAAAATTCACAAAATCAACCATGATCTTATGCGACAAACCAACCGCGACCTCTGCACTGAGTGGTACATCCCATTCGGAAGGCCTCGAACGCACCGGTGGGCGAGATTAGGACATTGAGGTCCAGGTTATCGTTGATCAACAAATTGGCCGATTTGGTGGTCACATAGCTATAGCCCAACACCGATGAGAATCGCTTCAGATATGCCAACGCCAAGCGAATGACCTTCTCGTATACGTATTTACCCTGAATGGGACCCCCGGTGGCCAACCATAAGTTCTCCACCTGAGTGTAGGCTAAATATATAACGAAATAATTAGCGCAACATGATAACAAAATGTTAGTTGTATATTTTAAAAAGTAACTAGTTACCTCCAGCGGGCAGAACTGATCTGGCCAAACTCCTGAGCGATATGACCGCCTTTTGATGGTTGGGTCCGTTGGCGATGAGTTGATTGTCCAAATTGTTGAATTGGGTGATATCGCCGGTGAGGTCTTCGGTAAACTCTGCCCAAATGGTATAATTGGCGGCGTCCTTACCCTCGCACTCGTCATAACAGGCGCTGTACAGAACGTTCACTGAGGGAGCTGTGGACATCGGTTACAATGTCAGGAAATACGGTATGAAATTAGTTTATTTTATATATTTCATTCACGAGTTTTTTGTGGCTTACATGGCTCGGCGTGTTGGCCATAGATTGAGCCTGTTTAAATAAAATACAAATATGGTTAGTATTTAGTTATTATATGTTTTAAATAATTATTGAAATAAACCAATTCAAACCAATAGCGATGGCAAAGACAATACAGATGGTAAACATTTTTGAACGAGTTTGTGTTTTTTGTTTTTATGATGATCACAAATATGTTATAAAATTTGAAAGTGATTTTTAAAATAATTTTTATTTTATAGTGAATTTTTATTTTATATTTTATAGACATAAATGGGTTTTGACTAACATTTGGTTTAAACGCATATTTTTCAAAATCAACTATTTTACAGATTGTTTAATATTAATTTTTAAATATCTGTATTTAATGGGAAATCAATAAATAATTAATAATTATAGTCTATTTTTATTGGCTCTAATAAACTATGCATAAAAATCATCATTAGCTTAGTTTAATCCGTATTATCAGTCACTTTAATTTTAATAACTACATATTATTATAGAGCAAATAATTTATAACTTATAGTTTATAACTAAAAATACTACTTAAAAATGTTGGAAATTATTATATTTTTCAGACAGTATTTTTATGTTTAAGGATTTATGGTTTCACTAAATACATTATAATTTATATAAAGCATCTAAACTAATATATTATTTTACAGTATATTGTAATTATGCATAATAATGCCTATTGTTAATTCGGATACGGTGTTAATATTTGACTTATTTATACCCTTTGACCAGCAGTAGTATTTTTTGTACCTTGTTCGCTCTTGCTTATGCCTTTTTAAATAATACAAGTAGTCAATAAATCGCATAGGTAATTAGGTCTAAGACATAACAATATGTATTTTATTAGTAATGTTCTACATTCATAATCAAAATAAAATTAGATAGATTACATAATTATATTTTATTTACTAAAAAAACTAAATCCATCAAGATCATTACGCGACAAACCAACCGCGACCTCTGCACTGAGTGGTACATCCCTTTCGGAAGGCCTCGAAAGCACCGGTGGGCGAGATTAGGACATTGAGGTCCAGGTTATCGTTGATCAACAAAGTGGCCGATTTGGTGGTCACATAGCTATAGCCCAACACCGATGAGAACCGTTTCAGATATGCCAACGCCAAGTGAATGACCTTCTCGTACACGTATTTGCCCTGAATGGGACCCCCGGTGGCCAACCATAAGTTCTCCACTTGAGTGTAGGCTAAATATATGACGGAATAATTAGCGCGACATGATAAAAAAATGTTAGTTGTATTATTTAAAAATTAGCTAGTTACCGCCAGCGGGCAGAACTGATCTGGCCAAACTCCTGAGCGATATGACCGCCTTTTGATGGTTGGGTCCGTTGGCGATGAGCTGATTGTCCCAATTGTTGGATTGGGTGATATCGCCGTTGAGGTCTTCGGTAAACTCTCCCCAAATGGTATAATTGGTGGCGTCCTTACCCTCGCACTCGTCATAGCAGGCGCTGTACAGAACGTTCACTGAGGGAGCTGTGGAACCGTGGGTTATAATGTCAGTAAATACGGTATGTAACTATTTAGCTAATATGATAGTGTATAGTATATGACTTACATGGCTCGGCTTGTTGGCCATAGATTGAACCTGTTGAAATGAAATTGTATATTGTTATTGTTTTTATATACAAATATTATATTTGTTAATAGATATTAAAATACAAACCAAAAGCGATGGCAAATACGATACAAACGGCAAACATTTTGAGATAGTTTTTTAGTAGATTAACACAAAAATACTATTCAAGTAGAAAAATAAAATTATTTAGAAATGTTCGTCTCTTTTATAGCAAAATTTTATCATTTAAAAAATATTTTTAATTAATGTTTTTACGTAACATTTGATTTAAACACATAAGTTTGTAAAGCAATTATTTACCAGATTTTTGAAAATTGTTAAATATATTTAATTAGTGTGCAATTTGCCAGATTATTACCTTGTACATCGTTAGTACATTAATGATTAGCTTGTACATGGTAATGAACTAGAGGTTACTGTGCTGTAAATACAATTAAAATAAGCATGTTTTTTATTCGACGATTTTTAGCAATACATACATTTTAGATATATTTTTTTCAAAAGTGTTTACAATTACGTGTAATTACTTGACAAATAAAATATAAATATTATAGTGATTATGTTTATTAAATTATGTAAATTATGATGGATGTTATAAATAAAATACAACAGTTTGTAATTAAATATAAATAATACAGTATAAATTAATTAGTTTTAATTATAGTTTATTAGTAGGCATTACTTGTATTATTTTTTATTGTTTTCCAAAACCCAATTGACAACAATTGATGTAAACTTTAAATACAATACATTGCTATTGAGATAAATAAGTTTAAAATTTATTTGTAAAATCATGACTAAATTAGTTTATTTGAATTTATATACAAATTAAACGCAAAATTTTACAAATAAATCAAACATAAAAATCACAAGCATTTTAAATATGGAAAGCATTGTTTACAAAATTTGCCAATAAGTTAGACATCAAAACATTAAAATTGCAAATATTTCTACATATCTATAACCATAGTATCTAAAAGAGCACTATATGAGCAAAATTACAATGTATTGTCTATGGGAGCATATAAGCAAAGCCTACCTTTTTAGACCTCTTGTCTATAACCAAAATAATATCTATTATAATCTAGGGAACCATTTGAATTGTGTTTAGTATAAATTTAACATAGATTGATGTGGAGACCAAAAAGGACTTTTTAGTGTTGCATTTGGTCGCACCCGATCGTGACTGACCGGACGATACGGTAGCGATATGTACGGCTCGGGTCCGCTCGTCAGTCGTATACTGTACTAAACCGCCGCCGGAATCGCCCTAACAGTCAAAACAAAGCAAAAAAAAATATATCAAGTTATAAAAGTCATACAAAAATTAATAAAGTAATCTAAAGTAATAAAAGTCATATATAGTTAGATAAAATGCACAAAAAAGTAATAAACAATCTATAGTAAACATATGGTAATAATTAGCAGTAACACTAAACACATACCCCACAGATAACTGACATGTTTGATTTATCTTGCTCAGAGCACACTATACCCTGGTCGCCACCCCAACACTTATCATAGGGCTGTAAAATGAGATCACCCTTTTGTAGCCATTGCCTTCTCATCGTGGTGTTTTCATTCCAGAGGCCAAAGCCGTAAACAGTGGCCAACTCTTCCCGATAGTTGAACTTATAGTACTCGGGCAGACACACCGTGTTTACCACATAGCGGTGTCCGTCGGTGGTCATCGCGAACGGGGCCTTCAGTTTGACGAGTGCCACGTCGTGTAGCGGTCGGCGTTGGGATGTGTATCGCCGGTGACGGTACCAGTCGTCCATATGGCGGTACTCGCGGCCCGTGTTTTGCGTATTGCCCGCCCGTACCACCATGGGCCGATGAACGTTACTGTTCACAATGTAAACCATATAATTAGTTAGTTAATCATAATAGTATTTAATAAATTGTAACTTTAAAAAAATGACGTTACTCTCTGAAACAGTGGGCGGCGGTCAGCACCCAATAGTCGGCCACCAGTGAACCGCTGCATACTTTCGACCGGTTTCCACCCCAGGCCCTAAACTTGAGATAAACTGCCCATGGTGCTTCACCGTACTCGGCGTACTCACCCCATGCCACTCGGCTGTGCAACTTTTTGCTCAGATAATGCGGTCCATACATGTCGGTCACCGGTTTGTCCGTATAGTTAGATTGAAAGCACGAAGCGTTGAATTTGATGGTAAATTCGTCGGTAGTGTATCGCAGGCCGCAGTCCTTGCGATTAACGCCGTATCGTTGGTATTGCGGGTATTTCCCGACCTTTACAAAGGCTTTGCCGCTGATGTAGAAGTGTCTGTACTGTACTGTTAAAATGATGGTGAAAATTGTGATGATTTTTATATATAACATGGTATGTTTGATGATTTTATTGCCAATTTTTAATTGAATTCAGTTTTCATGTGAGTTATAATTAGTTCAATTCGGTAGATAATAGTCAGGGAATTATATAACTGTTGATTACAATTTAAATTTAAATTTATAAAATACAAATAATGTTTTAACAATTATTATGTTTTATTATCTGCTTTTGTATTGTTTTTATTTTAATTGTTATATTTGTGTTTTACATTAATTATAATATAGTGTCTTTATTATTAAACTGTTATCATTAAACATTAAATTGTTTTTACCGATGTCTAGTGTTTAAAATGATAATTCTTAAATTAAATGTGCATTTTATTAAATTATAAATTATATTTATAAAACTACAATTAAGAATAGTATTTAATTAATCTTTGTAAAAGTTTTAATAGTTTTCAATATAAAATCCATAACCATTGAAGTGGACGTCAAATATGTAGTATTGCTGTCGCAAAGTGTAGGAAATGGCCATTTAATACGAGAAGTACCGCCCGATTCAGTGGCTATCAGTACGGCTCGGGTTTCGTATTTGTCCACATATTGCACAATACCGGCGCCTGAATCACCCTTTCAAGCAAACCAATAAATACCACGTTAAATACCATATAAATTAAAAATTAATCATGCTCACCACACAGGGAATAGACTTTTGAGAAAGGTTAAACACAGAGCACATGGTGCCATTCCAACCGCTACCATCGCAATAATGAGAATCATAGGGTTGTATCACTAGATCTCCTTTTTGAAGCCTATCGCTCACGGCGTTTGTCCACTCATTGACGATTCCGTACCCGTAAATAGTGGCCACTTCTGTGTCGCCATTCAATTTGCCCGCAATTGGCAGACAAATCGGGTTAATCATGAAATGCATGCCTTGAGTCTTGCGAGTGAACGGCCCCTGGAGTTGGACCAAAGCCACGTCATATATGGCCATAGTTTTAGCGCTAGCGTTATAGACATAGTTCGGGTGGCGAACCACGCGAGCCATACTCTGGGACTCAGCGCCCGACGTTTGGCCGTTACCGGCGGTCACCCGAAGCGGTCGATCAACGTATCTATGCATTTGAGACACAGGTTTACATTATGGTAAAAATAAAAATCATTTTACTCATACATATCCCAACAGTGAGCGGCCGTTAAGACCCACGACTGTGTGATCAATACACCACTACATCCATTTTCTGAGTAAAACGACCATGCTGGAAAGTTGAGATAAACCGCCCACGGTGCTTCGCCATACATAGCGTTACGACCACGGGTTAAACGGTTAGATATTTGACCGGATTTGTTGCTTTCAATATGCGGTTCGTAAAGCACTGGAACCCCTGAATAGTTATTAAGGAAACACTTTATAGCGTACACTATGGCTGACACTTCGGTTGTAAATCTAAGGCCACAGTTATCGTCGTTAATCCCGTAATCCTCATAACCCGTATGACCACCGATCGATACATACGAACCAATCGCTGAACATATAGTTTGCATTTAATTAATGTTTGTTTTTATAATTAGTTTTAATTCTTTTTATAAATCTATACTAACTGAATGTTATAAACATAAAGAGTGATATATGTAAAACAAACACAAATATACACATGGTTTTTGTCATAATTTTTTCAATTGATTTCTACGGAGTTAATTGTCATTTAATGAATGTTTAAAAAAATTCGTTAATTAAATACCAAATTTAAAATGTCATATTGTAATGTATGCAAATATGTGAATCGCGAGAACAATGTAATTACTAAAATAAGTTCACAAAATGATTTATTTTAATAGCTTTTAAGACAATTTACCAGTTGTCGAGACTTGACTCTTACAGTACATTATACTGTGTGTTACGTTATATCTCTTCTATTTAATTATAGTTGCAATCAATACAAATTAGATCATCACTAAAATGCAATAAAATGAATAAACAATATTTAATACATTAAATATTTAAAACATTTATACATTTAAATGTCAATACAAATTATACATGTATTAATTAAATTAAATTTGAGTATTATTTTTAATGGTGTCTAATATCCAGTCCATATACTGGGAAACAGAGACTATGTAAGACTTTTCGCTATCACACGGGGCCTCCTCACTGAAAGCGGAGGTACCGCTAGAATCGATACCAATAAGTATAGCTCGAGTCCGGTATTTATCCGTATACTGGATCAGACCGGCACCCGAATCACCCTGGGTAGAAACACATTAATTGTAAATGCTGACAATTATTTGCAAAAGCTATTGCATTACTTACTTTGCAAGGCATGGATCGGTTTGATTTAGCATAAAGTGAGCACAAAAAACCACTGTAACCCCGATATTTACATTCATAAAAGGGTTGTAACAGTAGGTCTCCCCTCTGGAGCCAATCGGTACGGTTTTTTGTAAATTCATCGGTTATACCAAAACCAAACATTGTGGCCAACTGTTGGCGTATATTCACTGCATTCATGTTTGGCAGACATATCGGGTTAATAGTGTAGTGTCTGTTATCAATAATCTCGGTAAAAGGCTTCGACAGTTTAACCAAAGCCATGTCGTGAATACTAGGGCTCGAATAGTTATATCCCTCGTAAATAACCACCATGTCCATGTCCCGAGGCTCCTGACCCGTTACCTGTGTATTACCGGCCTTAACAACCAATCGTCGAGTGGTATCACTATATAAATTATTTCAAAAGTATAATGTAAGGTTTGCTCACTTATTGAAACAATGGGCGGCCGTTAAGACCCATAATCTGGTGATCAAAACACCACTACAAGCGCTGTCGTCAAAGTAATGCCAGAATTTAAACAGTAAGTAAACTGGCCATGGTGCCTCTCCATACTTGGCATTCATACCACCCGATATACGACTGGCCACCAGATCCTGTTTGAGGTGTAGGTGCGGGCCATAAACATTGTGCACCGGTTTTGTCGTATAGTTGTTTTGAAAACAGTTTATATTATATATTATGTCAATCACTTCTGGTGTGAATCTCAGCCCACAATCCCTTTCATTAATCCCATAATCCCTGTAATTTGAATAATTCTCAACCGATACATATAAACCACTCGTTTGTACTAAAAATAAAGTAATTGTCATTATTTTTACACGATTTTTAATATAACTTTAAAACTCACGAAAACTGATTGCAAAACATAACATAAATTTCAAAATCATAATTAAATTCAAGTGTTTTTATATCTAAATTTAATTCAAAAATTAAATCAATAAATAATTCAAATATTAAACTTAAATGATAATTAAATATAAATATAGATAACAATTACTAAATTAATTAATTACGAGATTATTATGATTATAAATGCTTTTTATGTAAACAAGTAGTTATTTGTTTCATAAATAAATAATTAAAAACTTTTAAATACAATTTCACTATAAATATAAATAACATTTATAAACATATAATTAAATTTGAGTATTATTTTTGATGGTCTCTAATATCCAGTCCATATACAGGGAAACAGATACTATGTAAGCTATTTGGCTACTACACGGGCCTTTCTTACTAAAAGCGGAATTACCGCTCGAAACGATACCAATAAGTATAGCTCGGGTCCGGTATTTATCGGTATACTGTATGAGACCGGCGCCCGAATCACCCTGGGTAAAAACGAATTAATCATAAATGCTGACACTCGCATTACTTACTTTGCAAGGTATGGATCGGTTTGATATGGCATAATAGGAGCACAAAAACCCACCATAACCGCTATAATCACATTCATAAAAGGGTTGTAACAGTAGGTCTCCCCTCTGGAGCCAATCGGTATGGGTTTCCTTGTGTTCATCGGTTATACCAAAACCAAACAGTGTGGCCGACTCTTGGCGTACATTCACTCGATTCGTGTTTGGCAGACATATCGGGTTTATAGTGTAATGTCTGTTATCAATGATCTCGGTATATGGCTTTGACAGTTTAATCAAAGCGATGTCGTGAATAGTTTTATTCGAGTAGTTGTATGCCTTGTACACAATCACCATGGCAATTTCCCGGGACTCGCGACCCGTTTTCTGTGTATTACCGGCCCTAACAACCAATCGTCGAGTGGTATCGCTATATAAATGGTTTCAAAAATATAGGATTTTAAGATTAATGTAAGGTTTGCTTACTTTTGGAAACAATGGGCGGCCGTTAGGACCCATAGTTTGGCGACCAAAACACCACTACAAGCGCTGTCGTCAAAGTAGTGCCAGAATTTAAACAGTAGGAAAACTGCCCATGGTGCTTCTGCATACTTGGCATTCATACCAAATGATATACGACTGGCCACCAGATCCTGGTCGAGATGTAGGTGCGGGCCATAAACATTGTGCACCGGTTTTGTCGTATAGTTATTGTGAAAACAGTTTGTATTGTATATTATGTCAATCACTTCTGGTGTGAATCTCAACCCACAGTCTCTATCGTTAATCCCATAATCCCTGTAATCTGAATAGTTCTCAACCGATACATATAAACCACTCGTTTGTACTAAAAATATAGTAATTATCGTTAATTTTTTATACAATTTTTTTATATCAATTTAAAACTTACAAAAACTAATAGAAAAACATAACATGAATTTCAGAATCATAATCAAATTCAAGTGTTATTAATATAACTCTAAATTAAATCCAAAACTGAAACCAATAAATAATTCAAATATAGATTTTAAACCATAATTAAATTTAAATATAGACAACATTTACTTAACAATTAAATATTATGAAATAATTATAGTATTGTTTAAATGAAAGTTCAAATGAAACAGTGATTTACATGTTATTTACAGCAATTGATTAATTTATTAAAATATTTATTACAATTTCATATAAAGACAAATATTTAAATCAAGACAAATAAAACACTAAATCTTATAGACCAATATAAAATAAATATTGACATTTCAATATTTTATATTAAAATTACACTAAATTTTAGTATTATTTTTGATGGTCTCTAATATCCAGTCCATAACCAATGGGACAGACATTATAAAAGACATTTTGCTATCACAATGAACTGTATAGTTATAAAGGGACGAACCGCTCGAATCGATACCAATAAGTATAGCTCGGGTCCGATATTTGTCGGTATACTGGACCAGACCCGCACCCGAATCACCCTGGGTAGAAAGAAGTTTAGAATAAATTAAATAAATTAATACAAATTAGTAAATCCAATTAATACTTACACCACAAGGTATGGCGAGCTGTGATATGGCATAATACGAACACAAAACACCCTGGTAATTACCAATTTTACATTGATAATAGGGTTGTAACAATAGGTCCCCCTTCTGGAGCCAATCAGTAGTGGTTTTTGTGTGTTCATCGGTGATCCTTATTTGGCAGACATATTGGGTTTGTAGTGTAGTGTCTGTTATCAGTGGTCTTATTAAAAGTGGCCGCGAGTCTAACCAAAGCGCTGTCGTGCATAGCCTTAATCGAATAGTTAAATTCCGGGTGCAAAACAACTAGATTAATTTTTTGGGACTCCCGACCTGTTTTTTGAGAACTACCCGCTTTAATAACCAGTCGTCGAGTGGTATCACTATTCAAATGGTGTCACAAATGTATTGAAGTTTAAATTAAACGTAAAGTTTGCATACTTTTGGAAACAATGGGCGGCCGTTAAGACCCATAATTTTGTGATCAAAACACCACTACAAGCGCTGTCGTCAAAGTAATGCCAGTATTTAAATTGTAAGTAAACTGCCCATGGTGCTTCTGCATACTTGGCATTCATACCAAATGATATACGACTGGCCACCAGATCCTGGTCGAGATGTAGGTGCGGGCCATAAACATTGTGCACCGGTTTTGTCGTATAGTTATTGTGAAAACAGTTTGTATTGTATATTATGTCAATCACTTCTGGTGTGAATCTCAACCCACAGTCTCTATCGTTAATCCCATAATCCCTGTAATCTGAATAGTTCTCAACCGATACATATAAACCACTCGTTTGTACTAAAAATAAAGTAATTATTAATTTTTTACACAATTTTTTGATATCAATTTAAAACTTACGAAAACTGATTGCAAAACATAATATGAATTTCAAAATCATAATTAAATTCATGTGTTATTAATATAACTCAAAATTAGAGCAAAATATAAAACCATTAAATAATTCAAATATAAAACTTAAATTATAATTGAATTTAAATATAGATAACAATTACTAAATTAAATAATTGCGAGATAATTATGATGTAAATGCTAACAATTAGTTATTTGTTTACAAATAAAGAATTTTTATTACAAAACAAAGTAAAATAACTAAATATTTGTATTATTTTTAATAGTGTCTAAAATCCAATCCATAAACAGGGGAACCGACACTTAATTACAATGACTGCTATTACAGTAGTAGTTGTTGGGCCTCTCGGCTACTAATTTGCATAATTATTATGTCATAAGTTGAGAAAATAAATGTTAAAAAGTTATTATAACTTTGAGTCTTTAATAGAAATACATTATTAAACTTTTGGTTTAAAAGGTTAACTTTTATTGCCACCAGTTCAGGTATTTGGGCCTCTAATAGCCAAAGGCTATTCTAAAATGAGGCCCATTTTCGAGTCTAAAACTTGTTTTTGGCACAAAACTGGCAAAAAGAAAATTTTTGTCAGTAGAAGATGTTGTCGAGAAAAGACACAGAACCCCCATGCTTCCCCTACATACCATTATCGGTAACTTTCCCACACTGACCAACGGTCATCCACCCTAGACCCTATCCCGTGCAAAACAAACATTCAACTATTTATACATAGCAGTGCCTCTCTCTCTCTCTCTCTCTCTCTCTCTCTCCCTCTCTACATCAGATCAACAGAAAATACTATGAAATGAATTTGAAATAAATANCTCTCTCTCTCTCTCTCTCTCTTTCTCTCTCTCTCTCCCTCTCTCTCAATATCTATCTATTTCTCTCATATATGTAATAACTAATAATTTCATATAATCCTATTGTTAATGACTTTTTGTCGTCCCTCTTATTGAGGCATAAACAACATCTGCACCCCTTAGGCGTTGTAAACCTTAAATTGTCCCAGACTGACCATTATTTTTCAAATTTAATTGCATTTTTAAATCGCAGTTAAGTGAACTCAAAAGGCTTTTCGCAATCATTTGACGCTCAAATACCCAACCATTCCTTCAATTTATGTCTGCCTATTGTTTGGGCCGGCGATTGTACTAAAGGACCCGCAATGATAAATCTAACGTTCGTAAACTCTCTCTCGCAAAACCCGCCCCAAAACTAACCACTAAAAGTTTTAATATATAAGCCAGCTTTGGCCGTCGGTAAAGGTTTCTGACCAATATCCAACCATTGTCTTTTGCGTTTAACATTTACATATAAAACCCATTTCTCGTCTCCAGTTATGATACGTTTGAGAAATAGATCCGTTTGTTGCCGAGAGATCAGAGATGTGCATATCGTAGCCCTTTGTAATAGATTTTCGGGTGAAAGTTCATGTGGTACCCAAATACCGGCTTTTGACACTTTTCCAATCAAAATTAAATGGTTATATATGGCTGTCGGACAAAATCCTAATACATTTGACATTTCCAAACATGTTAGTCTGGGATCAGATTCAACCAGATCTCTTAGGACATCGTCATCCACTTCTTGAGGTCGACCCGTTCGGGTGCGGTCTTTGAGGTCATAATCACCCGATTTGAATCGTTTGTACCATTCATAGCATTGACTCCTACCTAATACATCACCGAAGACCGAGGTGATGTTTTTGTGAGCCTCTTCAGCATTCCTCTTGAGCTGAAACTCATAAAGGAGACAATGCCTGATGTGTTCCTTATCACTTAGAACCGCTGCCATCACCACTTCTTAAGATAATATTGGGAAAAATTTTGCACAAAATTAAAGCCAAATAATAACTGTATAAAATAGTGTTTGAATCAATTTGTTGACAATTACCAAGCACATTTGGGAGCCATTCAAACATAACGATATTTAAAAATCCGATCAATTTGTGAATACCCCAATAGTTGACCGAAACAACGTCTAGAGAAGGAAATCCGGAAAATGAAAGACAAGTTTCATTTGTTCCTTCAAGCTCGAAAAGCTGAGGGAGAAGAGTTTGCCAGAAGAAACACCGAATACGGGGACATCATTGCGCAATACGAAATGGTGTATCAAGACTACGATCGTCGGCTCAAAGAAACACAAAATGCATTAAAACTTCGGTAAGTTTATATACAGATGAAAGAGTACCACATATTAGATATCATCGACAGACAACACATTTCCTGATTGATTCAATTAGTAAATATCTCAACATTAGCTTTATTTTCGTGATAATACCATTTTGTTGCAAACTTTGAATTACTTATATTTAATTAAATTATTTATTATATTAAAACAGGAAAAAAAGTTGCACGAGTTTTAGGTTATAAATTATATATAAAATCGCGAAGTGCACATAACGTGGCGTTTATGAGGTCCGACGCTGTATTGAGACAATCAAATGCCCAACAATTGATGGATGAATACCAGTGCTCGATATGTAATCACAGTTTACACCTAAATATAAATTGTATTTTTAAAAAATAATTATTTGATGCATTGACTTTTAGGGCGATTCCGGATGACCGGATTAATATCGTCAGCCCTTACAGTGCAAATGCATTGTAAAGGCTGACCATGTTAGATCCGAGAATTTGGGTATATATATAGCCGTTTAAGTGCTAATTTCAAACAGCAAAAATGGCATATCAAAATGGCAGACCCCGAATCGTGGGACAAGGAGCCCAAAGTCAACAAATTCTTCATTAAAGAGGATGACGACAAAGTCATCACTCTCGAGTGACTTAACAAAAATGAACTTGGTGGTGGTCATAAAATTAACCATGGTAATTTTTAAACATTTATTTTATTAATATTTTTAATCATGAGAATTTTTTAAAACATTTATTTTTTATTTCATTTTTATTTACATTTATTTGGTTATTTTTAATTAAAAACATACATTATTTTACACTTATTAAATAAAAATAAATAACGTTTTTAAAAACATTAATTGCTTACATTTATTTAATATAAAATTTTAATTGTTAATTATAAAGTAAAAATAATTATAATAATGATAATGTCTTCGACAGTGATTGTGGTGATAGTCATGATCTCCTCAGTGGTTATAACCAGTACATCCACGGCCATGATATGCAAGAACTTAACGCTCGACTCATTCGCTTATGTGAGTAACTCAGAGATGTATTTGATGACAAGCGGTGGTCACTATTGGTATATCAAAGGCAGTCAATTCCCGCCACAGACCTCGACGGCCAAACAACTGCCCGAACAGTTTCTGCCGCTCTATAAATCAAGGCATATGTCCTTATTTCTGTTATCCATTCTATTATAGAAATGGATGCTATAACTAGCATTACATGTTTGTATATCCTTGTCTACTCACGTGAACCACCTACGTGTTGGGTGTGGTAATGCCGATTCACTGAGTGGACTCGTATACTAGCAGCTCATAGGTTGAACAGGTACGCTGTAGTGTAATCACATCCAATTGTATCCTATGACGCAGTACAGATATATCAGCCATTGGCTAAACTTATATCTTGACTCGGCAGACTGGACCATAAGAGCCCGTGTCCGCCGATTTCACGCACCCTTCCGTTTTCTTCTTTCAACTATTGTTGAGTCTCCAGCTACACGAAGCTTAAGACTGTATATTGTTCAACATTTAACTATTGTGAATTCTAATATTGTAATGTGATTGTGTTTGATTTCCCTTTATTGTAAACTCTATTTAATAAAACTTAATAAATTTTTCGAAAACTAAACCTTAAGACTACAGTTTATTCGACTGCAAGAACGGCCTGTTCGACCCGGCGGTTTGTCTATTTCAAGGTAAGAGTTTACTTTAAACTTCATATATAAGAGTCCTAAACGGCACCTCTCGAGATGGCGTCCGCAGGCAGCAGGTTCAAAATGTTATTGTAATCAATGAATGCATCGATTTTATTTAAACACTTAAACACATGTTTTTAATGTAAATTACACTTAATATAAATGCATTTTATACTTTAAATTTAATATACGTTCATTCAATTAAATGTGTTTGCTACAATAGATTAGTTATTATTTAAATAAATATATTACCATGATCACATTAATGGATTAAATGCCATAAGTTTTATCGCCCCAAAAATATCGGCCGGCAATGAGTACAACAGTTTCAGATACAACAGACGTAAGCAATCGTCTGGTCATAAGCCTTTCTCATTGACAACACTCATAGATATTGGACTCTCTCTCTCTCTCTCTCTCTCTCCATATGTTAGTCAATCATCCATTGCAAATGTGTTTATGAAGATGTGTCGCATCCAACAATTGAACACAAAAGTCGCGTTCTGTAGGATGGCTGGTGAGCTGTATATTTCTTTGCAACCATATAAAGAGATAATTGCTAAAAATCGCGATACGGATTTTGACGAGTCATTGTATTATTTTGATTAAAATACAATTATTTATGTTTGAAAACAATATTTCAGTACTTGTATATTAATAAGTAATTACTTCTTTTTGCAAATATAAATGATTTAACACAAATACAACACGTCAACAGCCGCTAAAATAGTAAAAAGCAATTAAGTAATTTTTTCTAAAAAATCTTTGATGAAATAATTAAAATACTAATTATTGTATCATTTTCTAACAGGCGATACCGGCATAACTGGTTAAAAGGCATTGATATCTCAATTTCTATTCAAGAAATTCAGCATAACCCGGAATTGAAATATATTTTTAAAACACTTTTAAACTTGTTCAAACTTGTTGAAAAATTTTCAAACTGTATTTAAATTGAATATAAATTAATTTATTAAATAAACTGTGATGAAATCGTGTCAACAATTTAACTATAACAGGATAATTTTTAAATTTATTTCATTTATTTTTAATTTTTTAGGATATAATTTGATCACTTTATTCACCGTATTTTAATTAAGATTAGGTATTTAAAAAATATTTATTTAAAATTACAGTTATTTATATAATTATTAATTAAAATTATCTAAATGGCCGAGCAAAACTTAAATAACTATCTCTCTCTCTCTCTCTGTCTCTCTCTCCCTCTCTCTCTCTCTCTCTTCCTCAATAATCTATTTTTGCATAAAAATCCATTTTTATTCATACTTTTCCTGATATTTCTCATAACTCTATTAGGAAACTTACCACCATTTACCCCACCCTTTATTTATCTCTCCCTTCGAATTTGGAGCAACGGATGAGCAGGCTCTGTCATATGCCAAGTATGGCGATAATTTCGCCTGTGTTACGTATGAAGAGGAAGTCCAAACTCAACATTGAAAAATGAATTGATGTTGAGGGTGACACCGTCCATAAAGTCTCAGAGGCTGAGATTGACTTCGCTTCGGAAAATGAGGCCAGTGAATACAATCATCATAGTGAGTCAGAAACAGAGATAGATTCTGAGTCAGATACTGAGACCAGTGACAATTATATTGACCAAAATGCTGCTGTTAAAAACATTACCCCCGCGTTGAGCAGACAACAAATTGAATTTCTAACAAATCGGCTCGTTACCCTTCTGCTTCAATACAGAAGTGAATTGCAGTCTCGTGATAGTTCGAGATAGTACACACGCGCGCAGCGAATTTATCACAGATAATTTATAAAAACTACGTAATTTTAGCATCCTTTCTAATATAATATAATTATTGTTTTTCAATTAATTTACCATGTAATTTGTGCCCAGTTAATTATAATTAATTTTAAAATTAATATAATTATATTTAAATAAGATTGATTATAATTTGAGCGCAAAGTCAAAAATTACGACTAAATAAATATTTTTAAAAATATAAGCATGCAATATTTTTAATAATTATATCCATATTGCCATGTTATCATGACATGCTTTCCACAATAGGTACTTTATATTAGGGCTAATTATATGCAGCAAAAACTTTAATTAAATTTATATTTAATAATTAAATAATACTTTAAATTGAATTGTTTTGTGAATTATTTGAAAGAAAGATTAATGATAATAATTAATATTGTATATTAACTATACAGTACAACAAATATTAATTACTATTTTACCGATATGTTTTACATAGAAATTATATCAGTCCTCTTACAGTCCTCTTTCACAATAAACACTAATTTTTATGTACCCTATAATTAATTAAGATTAATGGTAAAAAAATGTTTTACTACTAACACTTTATTATGTGATGCCTTAACCGGTTTCGATATTAATGAAATCACTCCTGTAGACAACAAGTTCGAAGTGTTGGCCACCGATATTATAAAAGGTTATGCCCTGAAGGAACAATTCTCACCAAAAATAGAATTTCATAATGTGTATATTATAATTATTTTAGTTGTTCCCATAAGAAAGCATTAAATGAGTAGAATATTGTACCATTTGTTAATCAGGATAATAAATTATTAACATTATAATAGTTTGATTTTAATTTAAAGTAATATGTTTATATGCAAAATATTCTGTACATTAATAATAAAGTTGTTTTTGTTCAATTGATATATAATTAAGTTAAATATTATTTATATTATTTGTTTTGCATTTTACAGCTCATTGAACTTTTTTGAAATTGAAATTTTAATAATTAATATTATTATTAATATAAAAATATCTGTTATTAAAAATTGTAAAATTACCATGATGAAATGGTGACCCCACTATGATTAAATAAATGACATTTTTATTGTCGCTGTCAATGTCGATGATTACGATCTGGTTATCATCATTTATAGGGAAATCAATGGTCAATTCCGGGTCCATATATCAGTCGTCTCACTATCGGCATCATAACCGTCATCAAAATTGGTATTATAATACCGGACACCAGGTATTTGGTCAACACCAATGACATCACTAACAGTCGCTGTGTAGCCATCACTACCGATAGTACTGGTGCTTTCACAGTACCAAGACCTGCATCCGGGTATTGGCTCCGTGTTCGCCTCGCCAACAGCACCGAGTTCAGCTTCTGGTTGGCCAGGACTGGTCAGTGAATACGACGGCGAAGTCGACGAATATGAGAGACTCGTAGGCCCTATTAAAATTAAAATTTAATTAATAATAAAATAATTTTACAAAATAAATAATAAACATACGAAGAAAAATTTGCACCACCAGCACCATAATAGCCGAGCTTCATGAGGTACTGGTTCTCCCATTCTATGTCCTCATCCACACGTCAAAGCACAACCGCTAGCACCGGTGGGGGAAGAGCTTGCAAAATAATTAATTTTAAACACAATTAAAATATTAAATTATAAGAGATAATTAGATTCTGTAGAAATCATATAAGAGTGTTATAAATACTAGTCCTTATCTTTTTGTTGGGGTGTTTGGCTGCTTCGGGTGCGGGGCCGGCGGCGCAGTTGTAGATTTTGCGCCCGATAAAACAGTTGGGCAAATTTTGTTTGACATTTGTCACAGAGGCGCAAAGTCAATGCCAAAATTTGCTCGACAAGCTAATTAAATATAAAAATTTATTATTATGAATGATATAGATCACATCTTTATAATGTACCAAGGCACCGTATGTGATTTGGCGCATCTTCGGCATAACGATGATTAACACATCCTCCGCCACCATACAGTTCAAACCCTTGTCCTTTCTTTTTGAAACATCTTACACTAATTCTGTGCGAACATTCTTTAAACTGAAGTTCACCATTGTTATCACAAAGAGTAACTTCACAATTTTGAATGTCACCTTCAGTTATTGTTGGTGTTTGAGAAGAGCTCATATGCGGGCTATATATACCCAAAAATCCCGGACATTATAGTTCGTAGTCGGTGTTTGGTATCAATCATTTGTGCCGATAATACAAAAATATATATTTATTAATCCAAATTTAATAACAGTGAAAGTTTATGTAATAATAGGCCAGACCGGACCCAAATATTATTAATAGCCAATTGCAGTATAAACTTAAACTGTGATATAAAAATACAATCAGTTTTTATCAAATGCAATTTATATTTTAGTTTAAAATGTAAGTATTGAATAAATGCAATTTACCTTATCCATACATTATCCATCAATTGTCTAGAATTTGATTGTCACAATACAGCGGCGGACATCACGAACACCATTTTATCCGCACTTCGGGCCTTTGCTATATAGTTTATAAATGATAATAATCTTAAATTTCAAAACACTATAAATCAGAGCCACAGTTGAGAGGATGGAGAGGAGGAGAATAGCTGTAGAAGTAGGCGAAAGAGAAGCAAAAAATCATATTATAGTTTTTAAAAAATAAGTAATAAATAGGTTTCATTTAAATAATAAATGTATTATTTTTTATGCATAAGTTAATAAATTGTAATTATATATACGTATAACCAATAACTTGAAGTCACGGGCTATGGCTCTGGCCATTACCTACTAGTGCTTTAGATTATGTATTATTGCACTAATGAATTACATTTTATACAATTTATGCCAAATCTTTGTTATCTTTGTTATAAATTTTCTTTTAGAGAGAGAGAGAGAGAGAGAGAGAGAGAGAGATCTATTTAAATATACCATTTAGCTTGGGCGTGTAAATATAACAAATTTTAAAAAGTATAAACCAAATAAATTAGTGCTAATCTGACCAATCAAAAACAATTAAACATTGTAATTAAAATTTCTATTAAATTGTAACTCTCGTTACTATTGTTAAACAAGGATCACACAGCGATGCTATACGTTAACCACTATTCGGGAAATGCATCAAACATTTTAAATGTTTCAATACTATTGTTAGAATACTTTCACTATTATTATTTTGAGAATTTTAAATATTTTTGACAACAATTAGTTTTATGTATTCTGGCAGATTCATTTAGTATATCTATATAGAAAAAGCATTATTCCATTGAAATAACATTACTCCAATAGACTTAGCATTACTCATGTTATTCCTATGTCATAGACTTAGCATTGCTCATGTTATTCCTATGTCATAGACTTATAATTGTCCATAGACTGAGCATTGCCCATGTTATTCCTATGTCATATACTTATCATTATCCATAGACTTAGCATTGCCCATGTTAATCCTATGTCATAGACTTAAGCTGTAATTCCATAGAAACCCATGTTAAAGCAATCTCCCATAGATTTAACATTAGTCCCATAGGATTAACATGGAGAAAAACTACCTTTTCCCTTCATATTTCGCTTTTCCATAGGAAATAGTTCTCCCATAGAATTAACATTACCCATAGGATAACATTAGCCCATGTTAAGTTTATGGGAAAAGCTCCATAGGATTAGCATTACCCATGTTAAGTCTATGTCATAGGATTAACATGTAATCCCATGTTAAATCCCATAGAGCGGGGGGGGGTCGGGACTATCTATCTATCTATCTATCTATCTATCTATCTATCTATCTATCTATCTATCTATCTATCTATCTATCTATCTATCTATCTATCTATCTCTCTCGCTCACTCACTCACTCATTGAACGCAATGTTAATTATACGGAGACTGACCGCCGGTTTGCCTGACAGGCCATGACTTTGTGGAAGCGCTCAATCAATGTCAGTCGAGCTGACCCTCGACTACCACTGGCGTCTGTATTCATTGACTGTATTAACAGTGCCTCAGGAATGTTCTCACACTGACCACTATAATATGATTATAGTATGTGAATGTCTGTGCATTTTGTACCCCAATACTCGTTACACTAATTATAGTCTGACAAAAAACAACCCGTCTTATGCTTTCTCTCAAAAACAAAATTTAATTGCATTTTTAGCCCAAAAATACATTATATGCAGGACATGGGTGTCGCCCACCGGGACATACATACATGCCTTTAGTTTTGCGAAACTTTGGTCACAAGTTTTTTGACTTCCAAACTATACGTTTGTATTTGTATTTGTAAAACTTAGTTTAATTTTTTATACACTTACCATTTGATCACCAGTGCGTCGCCAGTCTTCAACCCTCCGCCACCGCTTCCACCACCGCCGCTGCCGTATCCTAGAAATTGTAAGTCAATATTAATAAAATATTTAGATTAACAAAAAATATAATTATTAATTTTCTATATCCTTACCTAATGATCACCGTATCCGTACGAACGCTATCACCGCCGCTGCCGTATCGGTTATAACCACCGCCTTCTTCGCCGTTGCCTAACCGCCAACCAAACCGCCGCCGCAGCCACTGCTGCTATTGAACGCCACTTCTTCCTCCACCACCGCCGCCTAAACCGCCGCTGCCAGAGTCCGCACAATTGGTCACTCATCTCATACACAACCGCCGCAATTACCGCCAACAATGACTGTGCCCGCCGTATTGGTCACCATGGTCCTGATGCGTTGGTTCATCCGCATCAAGCGCCGCGTCGAAGCCAACCGGTAGGCAATCCTTTTTATTTTTATATTATAGACATTTATGTTATTTTTTGCAAACATATATTTTATATGCCATATAATGATTATATCCGAGAAAATTATTACCGCTATTCGTGTAATAATTGTTTAATTCAATCGGTTTATCCGTTTATATCAAATATTTTTGCGATAGAAATGTGAAACACATTCTTGTTATGCAATAAAACAGTAATAAATGGAGAAAGTGTGCTCATTAGACAATATAGACGTCACTTTTATCTTCAAGAGTGTGCTCTCTAGGT
>CAJPIZ010000236.1:0-21845 GCA_905368565.1 Medioppia subpectinata
TTCAATAAAGTTTTATTGCATTTAAAGTTTGTTTAATTAATAACATAAGCAATCATTTTTTGAATTTTTAATTAATTCCAATAGAAACGGTTTTGTATAAGAGTATATATACGTATTCACAAAACCGGTTGAATTAATTATAGTAATATTATTATTTTCTGACGTCATATTGGGAGTCGACAACTTGCCAATTGATGCGTTGAATGATATTAGATTATGTATCGTTATATAACAGTTATCTAGTTCTTGTTTTAAAACATAGTCCATCACGTTACGGTTGATACAAATATCTATCAGTTGATCGATATTTTTACTAAAGTATACAATGTTTAATATTGATACACTAAATAATACTATAACTAAAACTTTCGTAATGTTTTTAATATAATTATTAATATCCATTATTGCTTTAATTTAGGAATGGCTAAGCCTGTAGGAAAACAACTTCCGACGGATTTCGTTTGTAATAAAGCTGGATGTAATGTGAGATTTTATCACTTGAGACAATTAATTCGACACAAAAGATTGTTTCACGACCATCAATTAATTTCATCTAAATTTAATATCAAGTGCAAATTCAAGTGTAAATATTGTTCGAAAAATTGTGACTGTTTAATAACTTTACAAAATCACTTACGGTTTTGTAATAAATTCAATCAACCATATCGCTGCTTCATTTGTGACTGTAATTATTACTCAAAAGACGTCTGCATCCGCCACATAGTGAATGAATATAAACAAATTGGAAAGGGATTAATAAACCGTTTACCGAAACTTCCACGTAATTCAAAATTCAAATTATCGCGGTCTTCACTCAGTGCAAATCTCCAACAGTATGAACTGTTTCCTGACGGGTCCTACGATAATATTGATTTGTTTTTAATAAAAGTGAAAAACAATGTTAATGTGTTATTGAAAAACACTTTAAAAGCAATTCCTTCGTTTCGATTTCAACTCTGTCTTCAAATTACATTTACCCGAACTGTCGGTAAAGATACTCTATATGTAATATCATATATTTGCAGTAAAAACAATACTTACAATTCTAGCGTCAAATTAGACGATATTTATAATGAATTGATAGATTATTTAGATAATCGAGTTCAAGCGTTTGAGGCAGTATCCAGTGGGTGGAGAGTCTACGAAATAGACAGATTTGATGTTAGGATTTCTACATACAATCCACTATCTGGTGGTTGTATTAATGAGAAACCCCTTCCAGCTAGAATTTTTAATAAAAACGCATTAATCAATATTAAATCAAATGATAATAAATGTTTTGTGTATAGTATATTAGCTGCTATTGCTAATAATAAAAATAAGTTCAAAAAATGTTTTTGCAATAAGATTGCAACTAAATGTCTTTATCATAAAAAATCTGAAATACGTTTACAAAATGTAACTGCTCTCAATAAATTTAGACATTATATCGATGAGTCAAAATTAGCATTTCCTGTAACTTTAAAATTGGCTAAACAATTTGAATCAATGAATACTAAAAAAATTGATTCTAAAATTAATATTTATACTTATGAAATTTTAAATGAGTATGAAGAGACATTAATTCCTATATATATTTCAAAACTAAATGCTAAACATACAATTAATTTATTATTATATCAAGATCATTATTATTTTATTAAAAATTTCAATCGCTTATTAGGCGGATATGGTAAAAGTTTTAAAAAATTTTGTACTAATTGTTTATCAGGATTTAAAACAGAACTAAAATTAAAACAACACTTTGAATTTTGTAAACAATTTAAACCTACTAAAATTGAAATGCCAGAAAAACTTTTATATTTTAAAGAAATTAAATACATATATAAATTTCCGTTTGTAATGTTTGCAGATTTTGAGTCAATTTTAGTTAAAGACAAACAGCAATTAAGTAAGAAAACTAAACAAATTCAAAAGCATGAGCCGGCAGGGTATTCTTTAATTGTAATAGAACATAATTCTAATATATTTTATTCTAATTATTATCGAGGGCAGGACTGCATGGAGAAATTCCTAAACGATATAAAACAAATTTGTCAAAAAATTAAAAAATTATTATTTGCTAAAATCCCAATGATTGATGTAACTGATGAGCAGAGACTAGCTCATGAGAACGCAACTAATTGTGTAATTTGTCAAAAATAAACGATATAAAACAAATTTGTCAAAAAATTAAAAAATTATTATTTGCTAAAATCCCAATGATTGATGTAACTGATGAGCAGAGACTAGCTCATGAGAACGCAACTAATTGTGTAATTTGTCAAAAATTATTTAGAGAATTTGAACTCAAAGTAATGGATCATGATCACATGACAGGCATGTATAGAGGTGCCGCCCACTGGATGTGTAATATTGAATTTCAAATTCCTAAACGAATACCTTTATTTTTTCATAATTTAAAAAATTATGACAGCCATTTTATTATTAAAAATTTAGATACTGATCAATTTAAGGAATGTTATATTGTTCCTCAAAGTTTGGAAAAATTCATCTCATTCTGTTTAGATGATATTCAATTATTAGATTCATTTGCATTTCTGAGTAGTAGTTTGGATACGTTAGTCGGAAATTTAAGAAATGAAAATTATGATTTTCCGATAACTACTGCAATTTTTAAAAATCGAGTAAATAATTTCGATAAAAACAAACATTTGTTGTTAAGAAAAAGTTTTTATCCATACGAGTATATGGATGATTTCAGTAAATTTAATGAAACAAAATTACCGTCGATAAGCAAATTTTATTCTCAATTAACACAAAAGACTATATCACCTGAAGACTATGTTTTTGCACAAGAAGTATGGACTGCATTCAACATTAAAACACTTGGTGAATATCAAGAATTTTATTGTCTCCTTGACACTACACTATTAGCTGATGTGTTTCAGCGATTCCGACAAAAAATATATGAACACTATCAATTAGATCCATGCCATTTCTTTAGTATTCCTGGGCTAGCATGGAGTGCTGCTCTAAAATATACAGATGTGAAAATTGATTTATTAACTGATATTGATCAACATATGTTTATTGAGAAAGGAATTAAAGGAGGAATATGTGGTGTCATGAAACGATTCTCAAAAGCTAATAACACACATTGTATTGATTATGACGCAACTAAACCAACAAAATATATTTGTCATTACGACGTTAATAAGTAAGTAGCTATTGCACAATAAATTTTAATTATTATTTATTGTGATATATTTACTTATAGTTTATATGGTTGGGCAATGTGTAAGAAATTACCTTTGCGAAATTATTCATGGCAAAATCCGGACATTTTAAACGAAATCAATTGGAATTCAATTAATGTCAATGGAGATATTGGATATATTTTGGAATGCGATTTGGAATATCCTAGCGATTTGCATGATATACATGCAGATTATCCATTGGCTCCAGAAAAGCGAAAAGTTTTGAATAGTGAATTGAGTGAATATCAAAATAATATGTTAGAGCATTTAACTGAGTTTGGTTACAAAAGACATCCAATTGAAAAATTAATGTTAACATTACACGATAAAACAAATTATATTATACATTTTGCTAATTTGAAATTGTATTTACAATTAGGATTGAAATTAAAAAAGATCAATAGAGGATTGAGTTTCTTTCAATCAGATTTTTTAAAACCTTATATTTTATTTAATACAGAATTGAGAAAAAAATCTAAATCAGACTTTGAAAAGGATTTATTTAAATTGTTAAACAATGCAGTTTTCGGCAAGAGTATTGAAGACAAGCGAAAACACTTAGATTTAAAAATAAGTCTTAACGAAAAACACTGCATTAAATGGTGTAGTAAATTAAATTTTGAAAGTTTTCATATAATTAATGATGAATGTTCATTAATTAAATTAACCAAATCTCGAATAAAATTAGATAAACCAATTGCTATTGGGTTTACAGTTCTAGAATTGTCTAAAAATCTTATGTATGATTATCACTATAATGTTTTTAAACCATATTACAAGAATAATATAAAATTATTGTACACTGACACAGATTCATTTGTTTATGAAATATATACTGATGATTATATACACGATTTAAAAACACAATTTAAATATTATATGGATTTTTCAAATTATTCCAAAACTCATGAATTGTTTAATGAAATTCACAAAAAAGAAGTAGGTTATTTAAAAGCAGAATATGGTGATTTATATGTAAACCAATTCGTTGGACTAAAATCCAAACTGTATTCCATACAATATGGTAAAACACAAGAAAAAAATGTAGCTAAGGGTTTACAAAAAGCTATTTTGTGTAAACACATTACACATAAAAATTATTTCGATGTTATTTTTAATAATTTAATTTTTAAAAATACAATGTATAGAATACAAAGTATTAATCAGAATGTAAAAACACTTGAATTAACTAAACAAATATTTACACCTATTGATGATAAAAGATATATTGATAATGATGGTATTAATACAATACCTTTTGGCCATCACTGTATAAAACTATAATTTTAATAAAAAATTTATTATAACAATTATTTTCATTTTTATTGTTTTTTATTTTTAGCAAATCAAAAGCGTGCTAGTAAACGAGAACGTCATATATATTATAGCCGTCGATATAGATTCAGAGAAAAAGAAATTTCACAAAATATAAAGTTTATGCTTAGTGATGATGGGTGGATTCCAGACGTAATGCAATTGGATTTATTTGTACATTTTGAACATTACGCCAATTACATGAATATTAAGTAATATTATATAATTAAATCTATATAATTAAATAATTTGTATTTAATTCATAAGGATCAATGAAGAAGAAACGAGGTCGACCACCAAAATTACGCTCTGAGGAGGATCAAAAGACAGTCACTCTGGAATGTAATCGATTGGCAGTAAAACGTTACATAACAAAACAAAAAGAAATCAACTAAAATATGGACCAACAAGAAATCAATGAATTAAAACTAAATATATTATTAACTGCAAAAATCATTAATCTTGAAAATGAAATTATTTATGTAAGAAATAAATTATTAAAACAAGGTTATATTAATATTTTTTATTAAATTTTACAAATATTTTGTTTATAATTATATCATTTATATTTTTATTTTTAACAAAAAACTTTAAAATTCTATGTAACGTAAAATTTCTTGATCGTAAATACAAATAAAATAAACAATACTTTCCACAATTGTCTGAATAATTATTTTGTAATGGTGTCGAATTATATATATATTTATTACCATTTAATTTTATAAAATCATATATTTGTTTATTGATAGGTTTCAATCCAAGTGAATCAAAATATTCCACAGAACCTTTTCGTGGAACATATATAGCAAACCAATGTTCACCTGGTTTTGATGAGTCATCGGTATTAACAATAAATCCACATGGTTTATTAATTGAATGCAATGGTAGCTTATCAATAGCGTAAACACCACAAAACACTTTTGATGCAAACTTATCAGTTTTTAAATATTTAATTAATTCAAATGTATTCATTTTATGTATAATCTACTGTAACATTTCTGTTCTCGTCAATTTCAATGACATTATCAAACTGAGCATAACAAATTAATTTTATAGCTTCTGTTAAATTTGCTCTAAATTTAACTTCTATATTTAAAAATCCTTCTTTTGGTAGATTTATATAGTCATTTTCTTGAGGATTTTCAAAATCACTGTTAAAATTAAATGCGTACAAATTCATTCCTTTTTCAAAATTTGTATAACTTATTAGTGGTTGCGTATCCG
Source organism: Medioppia subpectinata (assembly GCA_905368565.1). Taxonomy (NCBI): domain Eukaryota; kingdom Metazoa; phylum Arthropoda; class Arachnida; order Sarcoptiformes; family Oppiidae; genus Medioppia; species Medioppia subpectinata. The sequence continues at coordinate 5,739 of CAJPIZ010000236.1, forward strand.
CTTTTATAGCTCCAATATTTAGCAACAAATCGTGATATTCTCTACTGTAACTCAAACTAGTAGCTCTATAATCTGGTTCATATGGAGTTTTTGGATATGACTCTCCGTTAATGTTTACCGATAAAAAAGTTAAATCAAAATGTTTAAAATGAAATGGATTTAATGTATATGATCCTGAATACGCATTGTTGCTAACAAATCCAATAATTAATTTGCATGGCATTTGACCCATTATAATATTATCTAATACAAATGTAGATTGATTTTGTGGGAGATTTAAAATTTTAACAATTGGTCGTTTAATTGGATATATTGCTTTGGTAAGATGTAGCGCTCTAGCGTGAGCAGTTAGAATTTGTGGAGAAGGTTTAACTTTACGAACAAATACTGACATTTCACTTAAATGTAATTTAGGTTCATAGGCGGTTCCACCAGCTGCTGCTGTGCCCATTAAACAAAATTTATCTGGAGCTCTTGTAAAAATTAAATGAAGTGGAACTCCATTAAGCATCAATTTATCTGTGTTAAAAATCGAGCCATGAATTGAACCATACAACGAAAATGTTCTACTTAATTTAAAATTAGCTGATAGATTTGTGTCAATAGTATCAAATTCTGTTGGTTCATAAAATCCGGCAGATTTTAAAAATGTTTTTAATGCGTCAGCTGTACGTTGAGTTAAGGTTTCAATAATAGACAAATAATTATAAGTTTTAGATGCTTGACTCACTAATGATCCAGCTAAATAAACTGATAATTGGTCAAATATTGTGTTTAAACCATAATTAACTAATGAAAACTGGTTGTCGTCTGCTGCCACATAACTGGTTCCATCCTGTTTAGTTAATTTTCCTTTGATCCAAATATATATATTTTGTGTGTCCAGATATTCATCTGCAGCAGTCGGTATTTCGAATTCAATAGTTTGAGATCCATTTAATGCAGTTGTCGGTCGGTATTGAATTAATTGAGAACTGTCAATACTTTTTTGAAATGAAATGTTTTTGAATAAATCCAATTCTGATTTCATTACTTCATTCGCCATAATTATATGTTATAGATATCCGGATTTGAAGATTTATTTTTTCTTCGTTTTCGTTTCACTTTTTTCTTTAAACGTCTTTTAGTTTTAGGTTTTTTAGATCTAGACTTTTTTGATGATTTTGATAATTTTCTTTTATGTAATTTTAAATTTATTTTAGGTTTTTTTCGTTGACCACTACCAGTTTGATCAATTTTGTCTGCTAAATCGCGCAACACAGCTGCACCTCTTTTTCGCACAATTGTTCTGAGTATTGGTTTACCAGCTGGAATCTTTTTATAATCTTTTACACTTTCAATAGCTTGTCTAACTAAATACTTTAATGCTGGAACAGCAAATCTCTTTGCACTTGATACAAATCTTCCTTTCCCTCGTTGGTTTGAAAATATTTTTTCACTGTTATTTATTTGATTTAAATAATATGAGTTATAATCACTGTAATGTTTTACACAAACCATTGTTCACTACAAAAATGCATTATATATACTCCAATGGTCTCACACACAAATAAGCTGAGAACTCTCCTCCTTTCATATATAAACGTTCGCCGTTAATATCACATATATAAACACTGATTGAATCATGTTCTAGCACACGTAATGGAATGTAAATTAAATTTTCAAAATGACATTTATTATCTTGTTCTACATTCCGATAAATCATTCGTAATATATTTGATTTTTTATCATTAATATACGAATCTCGCACAATATCACAATGCACAAAAATATGTTTTTCATTTAACGGGAATTTAGGTGAATTTTCAGGAGTTCTATCGCTAAACAACAATTTTTTCTTTGAGTCACCTTTGTAAAATGCTGTTGCTTTGCCACTAAAGTAATGAATATGATTAGGATGTCCTCTATCTATTGCTTCTTGAGGATCTATATCCCAATCGTAGCCTAATATTTTATGCAAATTTTTACCAAAATTTAAGAAAAATATTAATGCTATATCCTTGCGAACACCAACTGCTGTATCATGTGGAGATTTTGTTGATATCCATCTGAGTCTTATTAAGCCAGATGTATAATAAAATTTTTTTTTTCTAAAATCATACCAAAATATGATCGGTTCAAATAATTCTTCATCATTTTTTAAAAGGTCAGGATATTTAACATTGATTAATTTTCGTACTAATTTATGTATATCATTAATAACTTCGTTAACTCGATTGACAATTTTGTCTGTTGTCAATTCTACAACTGACATTCCAAGTTCATATTGATGGTACTGGAATTTTTTTCCTTCAAATTCAGTATATTTATCTGGATCAACGTCTATATTTGTTTTCTTAGACACAATATCGGTATATGTCCACGAAGCCTGCTTTTCCGTTAAAAATTTAATTTCTGCATATATTTTTAAATCTGTCATTTCATTCACATCTTCTCTCGATAAGATTTTGGGTAAATTAATTTCTAGTAAACCACATTCCATTCGTTTATTATATTCAATTGGTTTCTGAAATTGAACATTTATATTAGCAACATTTGTTGAATCAATCTTTTTCAAAAAATAAGTTTCAATGTCGTGATGATACTCATTTGGATCCATTATTAAACAATTATATAACAAAAGATTTTGTAAAATTAACTTTTAATAATTTTTTAAAAATTTAAATTATATATACACTACTTAAAAATTAAACTTATAAATGAATTTATATATATTCAAGCGGTCTTATACGTAAAGTTATAGCATAAATTTCATTTGACATATACAATTGTTTTTCATTTTTGTCACACAATGTAATTTTTATTGAATCATGTTCTTGTACGCGTAGTGGAACGTAAATTAAATTTCCAAGATCATTTGTTTCTAGTCGGTTTAATTCTCGATTAATTATTCGCAAAATATATGATTTGTTATTTCCAATATTTGATTCTTGAATGATGTCACAAAATATATAACATTCTCGTTCAGTGATAGGTAATTTTGGTGAAATTTCTGGCTGTCTGTGGTTATAAAAACTATGATAATATGCATTTTCTTGAAACATAGTTACTTTTCCTTCCCACAAATATTTATTGAATCCTACTTTCCAACTTCCGCCATAATAGAATCCTAATATTTTACGCAAATCTTTTTCAAAATTTAAAAACATGATAAGAACCAAGGTTTTTGCAACTTTCCCGTACGGATATTTAACTTTGGCAGATATTGATCCGGGCTGATAATAAAATTTGTTAATTGATTTGTCATATTTGAATATTAAAGGTTTGAATAGCTCTGTGTCGTTATCCAATAGATTAGGGTATTTAACATTAATTAGCTTTTTAGCAAATTCATTGATATCTTGACAAATTTCTTGAAATCTTATGTCAATGTTCTCTATTGTTAAATTAATAGGTAATATATTTAAATTGTAAATATGTTTTTGGAATTGCCGTCCATCATATTCTTTATAGACATTATGATTTACATTTAAATCTGTTTTCGTTGATATCCATTCATCAATTCTGGGTAGGTTTAAGTCACCCATAAATTTTATATGACCAAATATAGTTAGCTCTGATGGTAGAGGAGCATTATATTTTGATAAATATTTTGGTAATACAACATCAATTAACGCACATTCCATAAGTTTGTTATATGTGACAGGTTTTAAAAATTGAACGTTGATCTCAGCGTTATTTGTTGAATTAGTTTTAATCAAATTAAAAATTTGTACGTCATTATTATATTCATTGAAATCCATTTTAATTTAATTGCATTTTATATATATTTAATTTCATTGAATGCCACTTTGTGATTAATATCAATTATAAACTGCTTAACATAATAAATTAATTTTAACACTTATACACATAATTTTAAATTAAAACCTTATTACAATTGAACATATAATTACAATTTAATCATTTCTTTACCATAATATGAACCTCTTAGTAGAGTTCCTTTTCTATCTTTTACTTTATATTTATAATATGGTGATGTATATAATACTTTATGAATAAAAAATATTTCATTTGAAAAGTTAGGAAAATAACCTTTATCAAATACTCCTCGTAATAAAATTAACCTAACTTTATCATTTAAGTAAAATTGTTGTTTTTCTATTGGAATTCTTAGCTTGTATAGATTTCTATAAACATTTGTTTGATTAGATTTTGTTACATCAATAGGTTTATATTTAGTTCTACTATGAATTGAATTATTATATCCATTGATCACTTTTGCTAAAACATCAATGAACCGATTCGTTTTTCTATAAGTCATATATTTGTGAAGTCTTTCTTTAATAGTTCTATTCCATCGTTCAACCACAGATGCTTTTGTTCCATCTTTTAAAATTAAATGACGAATATTTCTCCATTTTAAATATTTTTTCAATGCATGATTAGTAAATTCTTTTCCAGCATCAGTTGTTAATATTTTTGGTTTTCGTTTTGTTTCATTAAACACTTTTAGAAATGCTTTTTTAACACTATCTTTACGTTTGTTGTATAACGGAATAGACCAGCCATATTTAGACAATGTATCAATAATCATTAACAAATATCTAAAATTATTATTTGAGTTTGATTCAGTTATTTCAACCAAATCCGCTTGCCAATTATCATCAATATGTCTTGAGACAATTGGATTTCTTTTAAAATTAAATGTAGGATATCGATGAACACTATACGTTTTTTGTTTTAATAACCAATTTAATATATATTTATATTTAATATTGTATTTTTGTCGTCTTAATGATTTATAAAGTTTATAAGCACCAGTAAATGCATCCGGTGAATTAACATTATAATAATATTTATTCAACAAATTATCGATATTCAATCCATGAATCTTCGACATCATCACTATCACTTAAAACTTCCAATGTTGTGTAATTGTCTTTACGTTTCTTAGTTTTATGTTTTGTTGAATCCCCAATTATTTGAGATTTTGGTTGAGATTTAGATGATTTAGTATTTGGCTTCCGTTTCCGTTTTGTTGGTGCCGAAGGTTGAACTGGAATCACATTTTGTTGGGGTGTACTGATGATTGGAATTTTAATGTGTCGCTTAGCTTTACGAATTGTTTTTTTCACAGGAACTTTTGATGATATTTGCAATTGTTTATTTTCATTAACATAAATGTCATCTTCATATTGCTTTTTGTAGATCAAGTATTTTCTTAATACATTTTTATATTGCTTTGCTTTAATATTTTCGTCAATATCTTGTTCTAGTATATTTTTAATTTCATTATCCAGATCATTCATACGTTTAATTGTTGTTGGAGTTTGAAGTTTAGTTATATTAAATATATCATCTCGTTTACGATCAATAATACCATCATCTTTAACAATTCTCATTTTTTTAAAACTACTCATTTTTAGAACGTTTTTTTAAAATGTCATATAATATATTAGATATTAAATTTAATGCTGGGGGTATTAAGAAATTCAATAGTTGTCCACCTTTTTGATTCAACAGGTTTCTTCGCTTCTTTACAATGGATTTCTTTGTTAATAAACGAAGAATATGTTTATATTTTGACAATTTTTCAAAATCACAAGTTTTTAATGGTATATTTCCTTGAATACAATTAAGTGCAATTTCAGAAATTGCATTAATCACACAATCTTTTGCACTTTTAATTAGTTTTTGTTTTTGAAAATTACTTTTAATTGACGATAATTTTGAAAGTTCTTTTGAACAATTTAGAACTGAATTAAATTTCAGATATTTTAATGTAGACGTATTGGTCTTCATTTGGAAAAATACCTGTTCTAACTCTCATTAAACTGGGAGTATTTTGATCAAAATCTAAAAATAAATAACTATAAGGTTGATCAGTTGTGGCATCTTTATATGCTTCAAATATAAATTTAGAATTCACGCCATCAATTTGTGAACTCAGTGTTTTAATAGGTCTTGTTTCTCGTGGATTTGCCATTAACGTGATATATGTTGAATTAGATGAAATATCACGAATATATTTACTTTTTGGAAACAGATTTTGTAACAATAAAATAACAGTTATATTTTTATGATGTGAGATCTTTGTAAATAAATCACTAATTAACAGATCATTAGTCATTTTATGCATATTATCATCGATTATAATTAGATTATTATTATTGGAATCTAATTGATTGATAATAGTTTTATCCAGCAAAATGAGTTTGTGAATACGTATTCCATGAATCGAATCAAACACTGGGAATGCTTGCCCAGAACAATAAATTATTTTATCAAAATACAATCCAAATAAATCATTCATATTTAATAAAAGTTTTTCCACAAAAGTAGTTTTGCCTGAACCTGATGGTCCGTAAATGATAAATCTTCTTGGATGTTTTAAACTTAGGTCATATACTTCATCCATATTTATATGAATATATCTCAGTATAGCTATCACAATCAAATTACATTTAATATATAACAACTTTTCGATTGGTTGAGTAACAAAATTTATTACGTATAATAAGCTTAGTTTACAAAAAAATTGTATTAGCTATACGATGGCTTCATTAAATGTTTCATTCGATGATATTAGACTAATATTGTGCGTTCAAGGTTATATGTTAGATTATAAGTTTGTTTTAAGAGAAATAGGATTTTGGTGTAATGGCATGAGTGGTTCTATTCCGTTTAATTGTCGGATTAACAAAAATCAAATTGACACCAAAAATCAACGAACAATTTTTGCATGTGAAGAAGAAATTAATGGAATCAAATTAAAGAATCATTTTGACCATGGATTAGCACATAGTGAAATAAAGCCTGTTATACAAACACTCTACCATTTGGCTGACAACTCAACAGCAAAATATATAGGTATTTGTCGCGATGATAACGTTAATGGATTATTGTATACCGCTGGCTTAGGACATTTAGCTTTTGATTTGGATAATCTGATGGAATTTAAGAATACAACTGAAGCATGTCCGTCGAATAGAGATTTACAATTCATATTAACACAAGATCCATCGAAATATTCGATTTGTAAACTTCATGATCGATTGCGTAACGATAAACCACCAATATGTGCTAAAGTTAAAGCAGAATTTTTGGCAGAATTTTGTAAAACATTTAATCCTCAATTAAATACAGAAATTAATCAATTGATAGCTCAAACAATAATGTAAATCTATTGTAATTGTCTATATCTATAATAAACTATTAAATACTGACGCAATGTTTTAAATATTTAATTGGTCTAATTGAATTGATAATTGTTAAAAATTATGTCAAGGTTAACAACAGCATCAGTTTATTTCAAGGCTACAATGTTGTCTTAGCAACCAAACAATTGAAGAAATAGGCGGAGCTTATATAACTAATATAAATATAACGAACAATTGATTTTGTTGGTATTTAAAATGGAGGAATTTAAAAGAGGTTATATTTGTTTGAATAATCTCTACGAAAGTGAGCAAACCCGCAAACTTGTATATGAAGTATTATCACTACAATTCGATGAGTTATTTGATCAAATAATCGAACACAATAAGCAAAATGATTTTGCTAAAAAAGCAACCGAAAATAGAGCAGAAATTAAAGAGCTCGTAATCCAATTTGGTCATCGTTTTGAAACATTTGATGATCTACATAATATTGTGATTGATTTGGACAAAAAAGCTGCAGAGTTATTTGAAAATGGAATCGATACTATCGACGAAGGTAATTTGTTTATTTAAATTGTATTATTATTAAAACTGTTAATTGATTTTTCAGATAAACAACAACAATGAATCAAATCTCATATAATATTTTATTAGTAAATATAATAATTACATAAATCACTTGTATTATTTTAATTACAAATAAAATATTTACGAAATATATGCTTTAATTATACCATTAATTTGGATTCTACATACTGGACATTTTATTGTTTGTTGTCTAATTTGTTTGCCGCAATATTCACAACATACCATATGACCACATGGTAAGTACACAATATTCATTTGTTGAGACAAACATATTTTACACAACAAAGTTTCATTAGTATCCAAATCACTCGCTGTTATTTGTGGTAATTTAATTGGTCCTCTAATAAAATTTTTATAATCAACAATTCCGTATTCATTTTTTTCATCCTTTTTGTGATATTTCAAGTTATACCGATATAATTTTTCAAATATATCATAATTATTAAACTTTTCATTTTCCGGATTATATGTCATGTTTTCTCCTGCTTCAATTGCCCAATCTGGAAATCTATACAATGAACACATTGCGAAATATTTTATATGCTCTTCGCGAGGATTGTCATCACGTAACCAATGAGAGAGTACTAATCCACAATATACACACTCAACTTGATCTCCATCTTGTAAATAAAAAAATCCTTCTCTTGAAATTTTATCGACTGGCAGAGGGAATTTATCAAACGCATTATCAAATGTCATTAATCTGTTCTTTTCACTTTTCATTAAACGTGTAAATGAATTCATCCATTCATTACGAGTTGGATGAATATAATCATGGTACTGTGATGGTAGGATTATCTCTTTACGAAATTCACTATATTTTTTAGATAACACATTCATATATTTTTGCTCCATATTTGCACTTTTGACATCTTATTACTCTGTACTCTACACACTAACACAACTATAGCGCATGAGTCATTCTGTTGTTGAAGGTCATGACGCATAGAATTATTTGTGCGCATGCGTTGAGTGTTTCTTAATTTAAATTAAAAAAATTTGAATAAAATATTGGAAAACTTAAATTTTCCCACCAAAAACTTACGCATGCGCAGAATCTATCGTAAATAACTTTCATCATTTATTAAAATATTCAAAAATTTAATTTTTTCAAAAAAAAAATTTTCGTCACTTTTTATTAATCAATAATTATTGATTGATTATCGATTGATTTGCTCTGAGTAGCCTTTTTATTACTACTATTATGGTTAATATTAAATGTCCTATTTGTTATTTCAACTATCCTACATTAATATTTCAAATGCCATTGACTTGAATCTCAACCGTTTGATTTTTCCAAATTATTTTTACTTACAAATATTTAGGCAAATTGAAATATAATATTTTTTATGCAAGTAAATTAATTTGTATAATAGTGTGATAATTTTATAAAAACCATAAAATAAAATTACAAAATTTTGTAATTAAATCTATCAAATTATATTTTGTGCTATTTAACTACAACAGTAAACATAACTACAAAATTACTACAACTTCATAGCTTTCTATTATATTTGAATTAAAAATATTTTAAAAATTGTTATAAACAATAACATTTTTTAATTATGGCTTTTTATTAAAATATAATACTACATTTGGTAATTTATTATTAAATAGTTATGATTAATTTACAATCAATTAACCTATATTGCATTTTAGCTTTAATCATGATAAATATCATTTACTGTTACACTGGACAAAGTTTTAAGAGCCATTATGCCAACATTACAACAAGTGATGCATTTTATATTATTTTTAAGTTTTTTATTCATGATAAAAACATTACAATATATTAAGGTATTACAAATGAATTACAATGTATTATAATAAACTATTAAATTATTATAATCTTTAAATTAAACACAATTTTATAAATATTGTAATTACATATACGATATCTTATCTTACATATTTTAATTACACCAGGTAAACATAACTATCAAATTAATGGAATTACATAGATTTATGCACACGGACTTTAGACACTACTAAACATAGAAACATTTTATAGAAACACATACTTTAGGAACTAAATTTTAAAATTGTTAAAATAATATTTTATTTAATAGTGATGGCTTTGTATTTGGTTTTAACTATTGGTAAATTAATAATTGTGAGTAATTTATACTAAATTAAACTTTATGTATATAATAGTTATGACAATGCACCATGGTTGCGTTGGACGACTATATTATACGGATCCTTTCATTGGGCATTATCCAAATGTAACCACAAGTGATTGTGGTATTTCCCGAAACATACCCCAAATTGATCAAAATTGTTTCAAATGGCATATCGGGGGACCCAAGCTATTTGGTGGCCGAGAGGCCGTACCCGGTGATGCGCCCTGGATGGTTTATATTAAATTTTTCAGAGTACCTAGCATATGGTTTTGGACATGGGGCATGTATGTATTATATAAATTATTGAAAAATTCTTATGAAGTGTAAATATATAATGTAAATTGTATAAAACAACATAAAAATTTACTGTAAATATTAAATGCATTAAAATGTGAGTTTAACCCTTATTGCGCATCGTGGCATACTTTGTAAAGTTTTGAGTTTAATAATTATTTATAAATAAATGACAAGCATCTGCTATAAAAAAATCCAAGAATGTCTCACAAATGATACAAACTATATAATTTTTCTATATTATTTACGTAATTTGTTTATGCACTTTACGTTCGTTTACACAACTGTGCCACGATGCTCGATATGTGTACTTACAATTATGTTTCACAATGCACGTTACGTAACTTTTTAATGATGCGCAACAAGGGTTAAGTTAAATTATTTTTAAATATATCAAATTAAATTATTACACAATGTAAATGTACTTTATATACCATTTTTGTATCCAAATAAATGATGGTAAAACTAGTGCAGCTTGTGGCGGGGTGGTTTTAAATGAGCGTTGGATACTAACGGCGGCGCACTGTGTTTCGTGAGTATATTGTAACTAAAATTGATGAGTAATGAATAAAGCTGCTCAGAATATGTTTTTAAATATATTTATTGGTTAAAGATATATGTTTAGGACTTTGTGGGTAAACGAATTACATAATAAGGGTCATTTTAACAAAGTTTTATTTTACATATAAATACATATTTGACGTATAAATAAATATAAATAAATATTTGGTCATAAACCATAAAAATCATTAATTTACTTGAAATTCATGGCTTAAAATGTCTAAATATATATTAAATGGCAAAATAATTTTTAAAAGTTTGTTAATAATGAAACAAGACAATAATAAATACTTGTATGACATTATATAATACAGAAGGATGGGCTAGTATATCATTAGTTTGATTTGGAAACAATTGATATTATTAAAATTTATATTATAACTTTAAATAACATTATTTAAACAGAATTTAAAAGGTTACCGAACATTTCTAGCATAATATTTTGTTATTTTGTCCATAGAATACATTAATTAGAATTTATATAGAATATTAAGATTTATAAATAAATATTTAAGTAAATATTTGACCCCTTTTTAGTAAATATATGAGTAAATATTTGACCATTTTTAATAAATATTATATAACATATTTGACCAAGAATAAATACATATTCTGATCAGCTTTACTAATAAACTTATGCAATAATTCTATAGAGGAGCATATTAAAACATTTTTAACCACAATTTAACAATGAATTATGTAGTTTATATTATAAGATCGTTCGGCACCATCCGCTTTACCATACAGTTTAAGTCTATGACTATACTTTAACGTGGGTTTGGATTAGCCGATTTTAAGTTTAATTGTAATATGTCTTATAAACATTGCACATGTTATAGTAAAGCGTTAGGCCTAACCTGCAATCCCATGTTATATTCCAGAGAGCAACTGAATGGTTGGTGGCCATACACCTCTATGAACCACATTATTAATAACTGAATTATAGTTAATATCAAATTTGACAATTAGAATAATACTAATTGTTAGTAAATAAATTTAAAAATCACAATATTTGAAGTATCCTAACAATAACATTAAAATATGTAAAATATTTTATGCATTCCTAAATTAGGTTTAACGTATAACATCGCTGTGTGAAACTTGTTTGTGTTTATTTTTAAAATATGCATTTTAAAGTTTGGAAAAATTGTTACAATAGCGTTTTATATAATTAGAATTACATAATTCTCATTACAAAATAGTACTAGAGAGGCAGATATTTCAACAACATAATTTATAAATTTATAATGACAATAATTATTTCATTTAACTTTAATGAACTTTTTATTAATTCAACTAAAACTTTATTAAAAACATTTGAACAAATAGTACGAAAACACACAAATCGTGTGTTTAATGTGAGTTTACATTTTTGTATACACTGTATGTGTTATAAGTTTGGACTTAAATCGGATTACAATTGAGTCATTTAAATGTCAAGTTTATTCTGAGAATATGTGTGTAATTGTCAGAGTGTTTGTATTTAATATTAAGGTATTTGAAAATAAGGTTATCTTATTTTAAATATAGCTACTTTATAAATTTAAATGAATTAATTTCACAAAATAATCAAATAAATAATTTACATTCTAGGTAATATATCATTTAAGCTTTACACATTTTGCAGTATATAATAACTAGTTATAAAATAATTGTATAATTTAGCCCATATTTTTTTGCCTAATGGTCGCATTACTGGGCTATCAATTATACGACGTGTCGGTCGACTATTTTGCTTACAAAACGGTTACCACAATTGAAATAAATGACAACTCAATCGATACGCACTATTGGTATATAACTCTAGTATATGAAATGAGAAGTAATTTTTTTAAAAGGGAGAGCTTTCGTTATTGTTGGCGATCACCTAATTCCACAAAGTGCAAACAAATAATGATTGCCAATAAACTATTTAACTATAAGGTGATTGACTCGTACGGTGAGATGCGTTTGGCCGTCGCCGGTGTTCACGAATGGCCCGGAGTTAATATGTCATCACTGCGACGGTTCATGACATATTCATGTTATGATATGAAAGGTTTGGTGTTTGTTAGCTGGTTGTACAACAGCCGTGTGCCACTTATGGGCAGCCAGATTGTTAAAAATGGTCAACGCCGACCAGCCAATTCAGTAATTGGCAAACACTTTGCGGTGATTCGCCGTTGGAGTCAGACCATCGATATTCACCCCTTATATTTATTGCTTCACTTTAAACCGATTACTGATTTTAATCGCTTGTTAAATACGGAAACATATCTCTCGGACGTCAACCATACGTTGGCCGTCACCAAAACCGCGCGCCGACTGTTGCCGGCGCCGTACGGCCGGTGCAGTCACTACGGCTCAGACCCGGTAACCGGTGCCGAAGGCGACGGTAGTGGTCAACCGTTTCGGGCAATTTCACATTTAAATTGTATGCGTAGGTGTCTATTGAGTTATGTGAGAAAACGGCCAACTAAATCGTGCGGTTTAAATAGAGTTGATAATATTGTACATGAATTAGATTTTGATACTCACGAGATGGACAGCAAATGTGTTCGTAACCTATCTATGGTAATCCATGGTTGTCAACTTACATACGTAAACACAGTGAGTATATAATAAGTGTTGTATAATAATAATGTGTCGTGCTATTTATGTGTTACTCATATAAAGTGTATAGTGTATATTAATATAAGGAGTGGGGTTTTTAATGAAAATGTTATAAATGTTATTTATTTATTGTAAACATAATATAACAACAGGGCACATGATGACTATAATAAATGTAACGATTATAATGAATAATAGGTTACAAAATATCAAGGTAACGCAAAAACTACGTCAGATTATAAAGAGATAGAGCACATTCTTAGTATATAATATCTATAATACATAATTGTTTTCAATTTTACGACTGTTTCTGTAGCATGTATTTTAACTGGATAATATAAATATTAAATAAATCATCATGTTTAATTTTAAATTTTCCATTATAATATATAGAAATCCCATGATTGTTGTTTTTTCCCAATACTATCCGTTTAGTCTGATGTGTCGGCTCAGTGTCTGTCGTATTGTCCGCCCGATTGTGTGGCAATGGATTATCGCTCGCGTGTTGTCAACGATAATAAGGATTACATACGAAAAGTGTGGTTCAATGACGACCGACCGGACGACTGGTATTCAGAGCAGCGTTTGATTTGGGACTCAACTCAACAATTCTCGTTGAATTTAACTATTTTAAACAAACACAACACAATAAATAATTATGACCAATAAAGTATTAATTTTATTTAAAATTATTACCATTTTTATAAATGTAAACTTTAAGATTTATAAACTGTCAATTTGCAACCTAGCTTATAATAACAATATATAAACTTAAATCAATAGTAAGTTATGGACAGATGGCCAATGGGTGTTCTTTTTGTAGTAGTTTTATTTTAATCACATTAATTATATTTTAACTTAATATAACTTTATATAATAATAATAATTTTTAATTTATTTGGTTAAATCTAATTTTATGTTTTTTAAAAATAATTATCCATTATTACTAAAATATAAGACAATATATTATACCTCATTGTTATAACAGAATATTCTTTATATATTATATTATTTATCTACAAATTCACACCACATTTTAATGTGTAATAAATATTTAAATATCAATTACATTACTTAAAGTTTATGAATGTTTTGTTCATTGCACATGGTGTTAAAATGTATGTTAATTAGTCTAGGAAATATTTGGTGTCAATGAACACTTCAATACAATACTAGAAACATAACAACACCACTGGTCTGAATTGAAATGTTATACACAACATTACAATCACAATTATAAACATAATGGTAATTTTAAAATCGATTATTTTGTTACTAAATATTACGTAATTTTTTAAATAGCTTGTGGTTATTATTTTCAAAATTTAGCAATTATTACAATGTCTATATACTATTTATATAATGTATACATTACTCTACTGTACATTAGGGTAGGCTTTTATCAATTATTAATCTCTTGGGTAAATACGAGTAATAGTATGTAATTATTGTTCATTTAATTGTCAAAATTTAACCGTCAATAAAAGTTTTAAATTTTAATTTAATTTAACTTACATATACGTTGACTGATATTTAAAATTATCCTATAATATAATTTTACAAAAAATAGTAATTTTTACATGCATTTTTATTTAGGTTGAATCTCAAAATGCACATTTTGGTAGAATTAACTCATGAAAATTAATTGGTTATTTAATTAATAAACATAATTGTCATATATTTTTTACCACGATTTAAATAAAATTTATATTTTCTATACATTTAATTATATATTTAATTAATTTCATTACAAATGCACATAAAATTAAAATCTATATGAGATTTAATTCAACAATAAATAGTCCATTAATTGTATTGATATATTGTTTTTAATGCACAAAACAAATGCCGGCATTAAATAATTAATTGTCTATTTGTTTATTAATTAGTTTGTGTCACGAAATACTTATACCATTGATTAGTTACAGATTTAGTTAATATACCGTTAATTACAGTTAAATGACTAAAAGTATTACTATTAAATCATTTGTATACATACACTACACACGTATATACTGTACATGATTTATAACTTAATTAAGTCTCGTTGAGTTACATAATACACATTTATTGCGAGCATATATAACATAACAAAAAGTACCCTGGATTAGTTTGCTATAATGCTTTGAGATTAATGTAATTAACGTTATAGATAATGACATTTATTACACTATTAGATTACTATACTTTAGTAAAAAATTTTATACATTATTAATACATGTTATTATTCCTGATAATTATTATAAATCACAAGAATATTCTGTGTATATATTAATCGCTTAATACGTAAATCTAATTGTTTGTAAAATTGTACACGATTATTGTCTGTATTATTAATTACCATAATATATTAGTTATATACTAACTTGCTTATATAGCAAACATAATACAGTGTATATAATTATTAAAGCTGATCAAAATATGTATTTATTCTTGGTCAAATATGTTATATAATATTTATTAAAAATGGTCAAATATTTACTCATATATTTACAAAAAAGGGGTCAAATATTTACTTAAATATTTATTTATAAATCTTAATATTTTATATAAATTCTAATTAATGTATTCTATGGACAAAATAACAAAATATTATGCTAGAAATGTTCGGTAACCTTTTAAATCCTGTTTAAATAATGTTATTTAAAGTTATAATATAAATTTAAATAATATCAATTGTTTCCAAGTCAAACTAATGATATACTAGCCCATCATTCTGTATTATATAATGTCATACAAGTATTTATTATTGTCTTATTTCATTATTAACAAACTTTTAGAAATTATTTTGCCATTTAATATATATTTAGACATTTTAAGCCATGAATTTTCAGTAAATTAATGAT
>CAJPIZ010000237.1:5171-29104 GCA_905368565.1 Medioppia subpectinata
GAGAGAGAGAGAGAGAGAGAGTGAGAGAGAGAGAGAGAGTTTACCTTAATTTTTAATTTTGAAGGTATTTGATTGTTGTGAGAAATAAATGAATGCAATATAAAATAACTCTTATTTATTTTAATATAAAGTGTTGAAGAAATATGTATTATAAATAATAATATTAATGAGTAGTAAACGGCACCAAAAATCATAATAATACATAAAATATTATTATGGGTATTAACTATTATATCTATAAAATAGGTATTTATGACAATCATTGTCACCCAAAATACAAATAAAAACTTTGACCAAAATATACGGTTATATGAATGTATTTTTGCATAAATTGCGTATAAATTATAGATTGATTTAAATAAAAACCAATTATTATTATTATTTTTAAATTTGTTACATCTTGCAGTTAACGCATTATTTAAGAAAATAATTTTACATTTTATAATATATGTTATTATATAATAATATAACAATTGATAGCACAATATATTTAACATTTGCATTCCCCAAATAGCATAATGAATTAAATGTGGTATACCAACCATAATGAAATATTTTGTGTTATTAATCTGATATAAACTATAACTATATAGTGTACATGCAGCAATTACACCAGATACGATTGATAATTTAGTTAATTTAGATAATTTTTTGTAAATAAAACATAATTTGTAAACTAAATGCCTGTCATTAATACCAATACTTTTGGGTGAAATAAAACCCGAAATCATTTGAAATACTTTCAAATCCTCTGGTTTTATACCATTTCTATAGTTATAGTAATGAATTATTTGCAATGACAGGGAAAGAAAAGTCATCATGGTTATTATTATGTTTGCAGTGTAATCGGTTGATAGGAAATGATCATTATTACCCAGACATAAATGCGTTACATCTGACACTATAATACCGTTATATTGTAATAACATTGATGTCAAACATTTTAAAAAATTTAATAATTGAACAATAAATACAAACAATGGATTGTAAATAAAATGCCGTTTAGTAGAAGTGTATTGAGTGTTAAATAGTGATAACCCGATTCGGTAGAGATGACTGTCAGCATCCCTTACACGCAATTCTATTGGTATAGGTTTTGATAAATCTAACATGGTACTTTTGATTGATGAATTTACGTTTATTAAATATAGCTAATATTACAATATAATGGATCAAAATTAAATCAGGTGTTAATTCAACTTAACAACTAGAACAGAATAACTATGTTAAATATTATGTTAATTGATATATGCTATCAAAACTCATTATTTAGAACTAGACGAAACATGTTTATTAAACTAAAATAGTGTGATAATTGATAGTTTGTTTTATTATTTTTTATATTTATAAAATTAATTGCATTAATAATGATATATTTTGTGTGTTTCTAGGTCATACTTAACATTCTGTATTTATAAATTGTCTTATTAATGATCGTGGTACAGCAATTATTAATTATATTATACAAGTAGAAAGTGACGCAAAGTTTAGTTAATGACATGTGACATGACTCATGTTTGTATTATAATTGTCTAATTATTTTATAAGTTTTGTTTTGTCTGAAATATGCAGTTAATTGTAATGCATTGCATGTATTATTGTTATATAATTATGGGAGATATCGATAGTTTAATCAATAAATGCAACTTTTTTATAATACATATTTACTTTTATTAAATAAATCTGAGTTTTGCCCTTAGTAATTCTCTGCACGCTTTTAACTTCCCTTGATTTGTTATAACTGCACCAAAGACTAAGTGGAACAATTAAACAATTGTAATATATACTAATTCGGTACTTATTCCATATTTAATGTTTCGTATAATTAATGCTGTGTACGCCTAGATGTACGCACACAATCTTACTACCTTAGATCCATATCGTTGTTATTAAAACCAATCATTTATCGATTATTTAATTAGGCAAATACCCTGGTTCTTAATAAGTATTGCAAAATAGCGTATGAACTACGTTTACCTAAAATACATTACTCTGTAATAATAAATGTATTACCATGTAAATAAAAATTTACAGAAATTTTTATTTTCGTTATTAATAATACAGTAAATTACGTACATTATTATTCATATAATGGTTAAACGTCTTAAATAATCATAATATGTTTACTGTAATATAAATTTTGTAGAAAATCACTGGATATATAGCTACTATATTTCAACAATAGTACAAATATACTTTGAATATAGTAAATTTTATTAGAAATAAATGTATTAAATACAGATTTGTGTAAAGTTCTGTGCAAAATGCAAATAATTTAGTAATTTAGCAATAGAGATAATACTGTGAGAAGGCAGCACTTATTAGTGTATAAATGCATATCTTTGTATGTCTAGCTCTCTCTCTATATCCTGTTCCGCCCAACACTTCAGTCATATTTTTAGTCAGCACTAAAACATACCACTCACCACAAGTTTTTGTTAAGACCTATTGTTAAAATGTTTGATATATTAATATAATTTTCTTCAGTAATTAATAGGGTTGTTACTTTACCGGTAATATTCAATTCAATCTTACATTACCAGTAATATTCGGTAATTTACGGTAATATTCGGTAAAATTGGTAATTTTCCACAAATTAATTGAATTAATGTTCAGTTCTTTATGGAATATTAATTATATACCTAATTACAATAGTTATCACTTGTAATATAATTTAAATCTACAGAATTTCTATCAGAATTACAATTAAGTTCGGAATGTTTATAGTTTTCGAAACAGAAATATTAAATAAAAACAATTTTGCAAGTTATTTCTTATTAATAAAGTCATTAGTTTCTCTCATATATATCAATTTTAATTATAAATCTAGTAATAATCAATTTTCAAAATTAAAGTTAGAGATTAGAGATAAGATCAACAATTTAGATAACAGATAGAAATAAGATCAACAATTTAGATAACAGATAGTGATAAGATCAACAATTTAGATAACAGATAGTGATAAGATCAACAATTTAGATAACAGATAGAAATAAGATCAACAATATAGATAACAGATAGTGGTTTAATTATTTTATCACCAATTTCGTCATATTTAATAATTGCTTTGTTTTCACAACACAAAATATTCTGATTTTGTTAAACTGCTCTAAACTGTTGTCGGATAACCAATAGTGAATCCCAATAACAGATAGTGATAAGATCAACAATTTAGATAACAGATAGAAATAAGATCAACAATATAGATAACAGATAGTGATAAGATCAACAATTTAGATAACAGATAGAAATAAGATCAACAATATAGATAACAGATAGAGATAAGATCAACAATATAGATAACAGATAGTGATAAGATCAACAATTTAGATAACAGATAGTGATAAGATCAACAATTTAGATAACAGATAGAAATAAGATCAACAATATAGATAACAGATAGAGATAAGATCAACAATATAGATAAGATAATAGATAGAGATAACAGATAAACATAACAGAGTTGAGTAAAGATAAGATCAACAACATAGATAATAGATAAGATAAGTGCACTTCACATACAGTAATTATATTATAATTAATAAAAATTTTAATTAAAAACAAAATCAGAATATTTTGTGTTGTGAAAACAAAGCAATTATTAAATATGACGAAATTGGTGATAAAATAATTAAACCACTTTTAAAACATATTTTATAGACATAATTTTTTAGATGGTAAAATTATTACATCATACACAACTATAAAGTGGGGAACGTAAGTAATGGGGGATAGCACTGCACACTTGCACACAACTATTAAGTACACAAAAGGCTACAACAACTATAAATAAGGGGAACGTAAGTAATGGGGGAAAGCACTGCACACTTGCACACAACTATTAAGTACACAAAAGGCTACGACAACTATTAATAGGGGGTATCAGAAAAAGGGGGAAAGCATTGTCAACATTCAGACACTACAGCTATAAATTAGTACACAAATGTTTGAACACCTGGATTGGATTAACATACTGGTTTAATATAATGTACAGGGTGGTGCACAATTAACTACCACATTTTGTGCTAATGTAAAGTCTATGAGAGAAAACAACAAAGTGGTGCGTTATGTTTGACGCACCCTGTACATACTTACACTACGTTAGATACTATTACTACTACGGACTATGTTTATTATAGTGTTTAATAGAAAGTGCAAATAATTTTAATTTCTTTTACCACATAGATATCATTATGGTATTGATCGACCATAATGATATTATTAGTAATAGATATTGATACTTTTTTTAAATTTTTGTAATATTTATCAAATTAATAATATTAATAATGACATATTTTAATATGTTTTCTAAGTTATTGTTGAAATTCTATATTTTATTAATTGTTTTACTAATGAACTTGGTACAGCAATTAGTTATTTCATTATATAAAGAAAAAGAAAATGTGACGCAGAGTCTGGCCTTAAATTAATATTGTACTTTAATTATAATTGTTTAATTAGTTACTAAATTTTATATATGTATTTTAATTGTGTAATTAATTGATATCTATTTCACTATAAATAGTATATCGTATAGGCACAACACACTGTATCAAAATAAAATGATTAATAAAAATTGAACCCCGTTAGGTGAAATATATAAATTTCTTATTTATTACCATGATACTACTAACTTTTTGTTTATTGCCATATTAATTATTGGGTCAATCGATATATCTTAGTCTTTCGATATTTCTAAAGTAGGTAGAAATGTGAAATTAATTTTATAATTTAAGTTGACATCTCTAGGCACCAGAATCCAAGTTTCATCAAGATCGGATGAATAGTTTAAGAATAGGAATTTTTTAAAGTTTGTCGGTCGGAATTATTTTGATAAATTTACAACAAAATATTTGACTAAAAATAATCTCATTTTTAAAGTGAAAATATTTTTACTATAGATATGTTTGGAGTTATTATTTAGTTATTGGGATTCACTATTGGTTATCCGACAACAGTTTAGAGCAGTTATCACAACATTATTTATAACGGGAATCAAATGCGAACCGACCGAACACAGGCCGCCAATCGGGTCGACTACCGATAATTAAGTGGCCACAGTTCAGGCACCGGTCAGAGTTGATCATTGAATATGATATGGATGTATACATTAGATATTGACCATATTGGAAGAGTAAGGGATTTCTGATATCTTTATTATTGTTTGAGCATGATCAATTAATTCACGATTTCAACCGTCGGTAATCACAAAAACAGACCCCTTCCCATAGGAATACATTATTCTGCCTGACTTTGTTTTAAAATTTTCAGTATAACGACCAATCATCCAATCTTTATGAAACTTGGTTTCTGGTGCCTAGGAATGTTAACCTAAATTACAAAATTAATTTCACATTTCTACCTACATTAGAAATATCGAAAGACTAAGATATATCAGTTATGCCAATAATTAAAATATTTAATCATTATGAATTTGGAATGAATTTCATTACAACTATATATGAATAATAATTATTATATTGGAAATAAAACCTAATTTATTTTAATTTAGCATATTATGGATTTTGGTGAGTATTTAAAATTATTTATATTGATTTTCATTCAATAAATGATAATAATTATTAATTAATTTTGTTAAATAACTAAAACTGTAAATTAAATTTAATAAAATATTTATATAATATACGAATATAGATTATGCTATATTATCGGATTAACTGATGCACTTAAATTATTATTTTTAATATTTCTATCATATTCATAGTAAAAAATAATTTTAAATAAATCATTGACCAAAATTGATTATTATTACAAAATTTATAAAAATAAATAAATAAAGTGTTTATATTAATATAAAAATAAATATAATAAAATAATTGATGTTTGACAGGTTTACCCAAAATTTATTTTATAAAATAAATTCCAAATTATACAGATTGAATCTAAATTAAATTTTTACAGTTTGAATAGTATTTAATTTAAATGAGTTAATACTGACTTTTATGTAAAATTAAGCTTGCTTGGAGCGGGAAGGAGGGCAGAACGATACTATAAAACACATTATTCATATTAGAATTGTGGTTAAAAATATTTTTAATCAAAATTAATCGACAAGAGTGGGCATAATTCAAAAGGCAAAGACTTTTAATATTGTTTACATTAATATAGTATATCTAACAAAATATTGAATAAAATAATAATGCAACATCTCAAAATAAAAAAGAACACCACAAGTTAGCAAAATAACCGGTACTTTAAATGTTATACTGTATTGTTGTTAACGCTTCGCGACTCCCACTCGAAGCCGAGTGGAAGTTAGTAAACGACGGCCGGGAGTGAACACAACGGGCACATCGGTGTCGGGCACGCGATACAAACGAAACTGGCGTACAATGTTGACCAGGGCCAGTTTGGCCTCGACCAGGGCGTAGGCCATGCCCAGGCACAGATGCGGTCCGGCCCCGAATGGTAGGTACGTATAGGGCTTAATGTTGTGCCGATTGTTGGCCATAAATCGGTCGGGTTTGAAGGCATTGGGGTCGGAATAGTAGTCGGGGTCGTGATGTATGGCGTACACCGGGACTGCTATTTCCACACCCTTTTCGACCATTAAATGTGGGCCACGACTGTCGCCATTACTAACGCTCAGCATCACGTCCTTCGCGGCCTCGCGGCTCAGTCTAATGCCCGGCGGATATTTGCGCAGCGTTTCCGACAGCACGGCGTCCAGGAATGGCAGTCGACACAGCGTTTCGTAGTCAATGTGGCCGGTGTTCCCATCGCAGGCGCCGTTCGCCTCCGCCACCAACAGGTCCTGAATGCCGGGATTGACTGCCAGCTCGTGGGCACAGAAGGCCAGCGTCGCGGCCGTCGTGTGGAAGGCGGCGATGAAAATTATGGCGCATTTGTCGGCAATCTCGGCGTCGGTTAACTTCTCGACCACCGGCGCCGCCACAGCCGCCGCACCGGTAGTGCCCGCGTTATTGTCGCCCAACACCTGTACTCTCTCCGCGTCCATCAACACCTGGAGGACGTCGTTGTGTCTAACGCCGGACGTCCGGCGCTCAGCTATCAAACGCCGCGCGAAGTCGACAAAAAATTTGATCTCCGGTTCGCGGCCGCCGCCAGTGGCCAACCATTTCCACGCCCGAGTGCTGGTCACGCCTGTCGGCAAAATCATGGCCACAAAGTCGTGCCACCGATCGGTTGCGAATTGATTTTGGAAATACAGTCTCGCTTTCGTTGTGAACGGGTTGTTGTGGTTTGGGTGGGAATAGGCGTCGATTTTAATGGCAAACCCTGTGGTGGCGATCGCGTCCATAGTGTACGCGTCCATCACATGTTTTAACTCCACTTCTGTGCCGCCGGTGGCGGCGGACACGCGGCCGGCGAGTGCGGCCATAAAGTCGCGGCAACACTCGTCGATGAGTGGGTACGTGTGTCTCATCGCGCCGGCGCTGAATTGGCCACTCGTCAGCACTCGTATCCGTTTCCAGTTGTCGGCCCGCGCTTTAAGGTTAATATTGCCGATGCCGTCGATTTTCTCACCAGGGTTGGCGTGAAATGTGTAATTGTCTTTCATCACGATCTGTTTGATGAGCGCCGGGTCGGTCACCGATAGCACCGGTTTGTCGCGATCATACGCCCTATAATATAAGGGTTAGGCATTTGTATGTTTTTGTAATTTATAGATAATATTTATAATAATTTTAGTAATTTTTTGTATTATTTACCCAACGATTCGGCCGTAAGTCTTATGCATATCCATATCGACGCCGTGTCTTGTCTTTAGGAAAGTGCTTAAATTGTTGCCAAAATATGGCACAGGTTTTGGGCCCCGGATATTGCGATCTGACCAGTACTGAAATGTACGCTTCCATTTACTATAATTAAACATGGTCAGTTATTTAAAATGTCTAAATCTAGTATGGGTAGCAATAAAAAAAATGCATTATAACCAGTCATTTTTTCCATTGAAATTTACACTAAGTGTAAATTTTACCCTTACTAGGTCTAAAAGTATTATAAGGCATGGTAAATATGTATATACTGTAAGCTTCAGGTGCGTAACATTAATACTAAAGGTACAATTTAAACCAAGTACAATAATCTATTTAATTTAATTGCTGTGTTACAACATATTGTATTATGATATATTAAAAGATAGATATAGTATAACGGAAATAAATTCTAAAATAATTTATCAAATTAAACATATAATTATATAGTACAATATACTTACAAATAATTATACGTGATCACTCCGACCAAAATAGCCCCAACCATATACCAAAGGTATTCTACATTAAATACTGTGACAAATAGTGTTAACATTTTATTATTTGTTATATAAATTATAAAACAATCTAAACATAAAACTCCGGATTTAAGTAATAATCGTTTGTTAATTACTAATTTATATACTATTACTCAAAATAAAATTTCGCCTGGTCATTATAATTCATTGTTTATGACTATTATTAATGTATTGTTATATAATATTCTCATTACATTACATGCATTGTCTTAAGAAAGTTAAATCCTATAAAAGTGAAATATAATTTCAACTTTTTAATTGGTTAGAAATAGTCAAGTTGTTACTAACAAAGATACTAACATCTTACAATTAATAAATAAATAAATGATATAACACAATTGAGTATAACTACGTCTGAAGTTTGCCAACAAAAATTTACCTGGTCATTATTAACATAACTGATGTAGTAATTTTTATATATAAAAACAAAAGTACATAGACATAACATGGGTAATGTTATTTTAAATGAAATAATGTTTTTTCAATGTAGAAATTATAAAAGATCCTATTTATTTATTGGGTTTTACAACATTTTAAAATTCTCAAGATTATAATAAATACAATTATAACGATTACATTGAAAATTTTGAAAAAGTTTTATTTATTAAATTGAGATTAATTTGTCTAGTTGCTTTGCAATCCTTGTTAAGTTTATTGTTAATTAAATATTTAATTCCAATTTTAACTGAATTGTTATAGATCCAAAATAAAACATTAAAAATAAAGATTAATAAACAAATTAATGAGATAAAACAGATTTCTAATTAAATTTATATAACAAATTATTTGTTGATTATTATAATCATTAATAAGTAAATTTACAGTTTTTGTTTTATTTAATTTGGAATAGCTTATTATTTTTAAATTTAGTTACAAATTAGTATTAAAGCATTCATTAATAATGATCAAATTGTTTGTTATACCATTGCCATTTGAATTGCATGTTTCACTTTATTGTTATTTAAACTGTAATAATCTATCATAGTATTAGTTAATATAAATCTATACACATTAATCACTATGAATGAATTAAATTACAATTATATTTAAATAATATTTATTATATTATGAATAAAATTTCATTTAATCTAGCATATTATGTATTTTAGTGAATTTGAAATTATTTATATCTATTTTCATTTAAGAAATGATAATAGATATAAATTTATTTTGTTAAATAATTAAAACTGTAAATTAAATATGAATTTTTTAAAATTTAATATATACATTTAGATTATGCTTTATTATTGGAGTGGAAGACCTACCGAGTTTTTTTTGCCCAAATTAATAAATTAAATATCGTAGAAAGTTGTGCATAATTCTTTATTTTAAAATTTGCATTAATTTTAAAATACAATGTTTTAATTATTAATGAATATTATACAATGTTAATGCTATGTTGAAATAATTGGTTATCTCAAATTGAAATAAAATAAAATGTATATTTATTGATTGGTGATTATATTAGATTAATATTGTTTGCAATAATGTTCCCATACTTTAAAATGTAAACTTACGTAAAATAATGATCAGTGAATTAGCATTTTTAAAACAAAATTGTTTGTTATTAATTTTGTACCGCAATTTTATGTACTTATATACCTGTAAGTGAATGATGATGATCACTTTATAGAGTATAAAGTGTTTTATAGTTCTTATTTAGTCTTATTTACTTAAAGTTTTTAAAAATTTAATTCAAGTAATTCTTTCGGTCGTATATTTTAAATAATTCTAAAAACTATAGACTTTATTTACCCACCCACTTTATAGAATTTGATCACGTGGTACAATTAATATTGATTATAATACAATATTAGTTAGTGTTGATTCATAATTATTTTTTTAACATATTGAATTTTATAGGAATATTTTTAGTGATTTAAGTAATAATGTCTTCAAAGCAAACATTTCTTAACACATCTAATGAGGGAATTGGCGACCAATATATGGATCACAACTCACAACACAATAGCGTTAACATTGATTATACGGAACCGATGGACAAAATGTTAAGTGATGTTTCATACGCGGCAATAATTGACACTGGTGAGATTTCTATTTTATGTTTTTTGCTTTTCCCCATTTTAGTAAATTAGATTTTTCACGAAAGTAAATTACTATTATAATTTTATTTAATTTTGTATTGAATGATTTTAATTTCAAAAATTAATATTTTTATATAAACTTAGTATCTAATTATTGATACCTTGATTATTATTGTTAACTATTCATTATTTATTTAAATAATTGTTGCCCGTACACAAAAACCTTATAATATAATGAATATTATGTAATTATGTAATAAACAATATAATAACCTGAGGTAGCATTCTAGCACATTTAATACAACTTCTTATTTATAAAATATGTGTCTCTTAACTTATATTCATATTTTTAAAATTATCACAGATTTTAAATAAAATTATATTAAATACGAATTACGCAAATATTATTAGATTTGTACGAAAGCCCAGAACCTGAGGCACAGGAAAGCGGTGCCCAAAGCGGACGACAACTGCAACAACAGTCACGACTGGTTGTAGTCTCCGGTCGTTCGCAACGTATTGTCCAAAATATATTGGACTTCGGGTTCGGCGGCGACCGGAAAGCCGACGACCAGTTGAGGACACTTCTGGACAATGCCTTCGAAGGGAAGAGTCGTACGAATGGCTCGAATAGAGTGACTGACGACGACTTGTGGCGCGGATTCGCTGTATTCACGAGGACTACAGACGGCAACCGATTTCAACAGATCTCGAGACACATTGCGAGACAATCGGCACAAAACAAACCCAGCATTTGGTTCATGTTTTCCGGTAAAACACGGTTTAGTATTTTAGTGTTATTTATACATGTATAATAATAATAATTAAGTATTGAATATATAATTTTACATTTAAGCTATACGTCCAGGAATTGCGCGTTCAGTGCCGGCGTTGATGACAATCCCGGCATTTAAGGCATCGGTGGAAGTGTCGGCCCAACTCTTGTCCCCTCTGGGCGTTGACGCCATCGAGTGTTTGACTGACACAACGGATTGGATGACAGCGTTTAGTAAGCCATACGTTCATCGCGTGTTAATCGCAACGATTGTACATCACATGGCGTTTGTCGACACATTGAAAGCCGTGGGCATCACTGCCGACGGCTATTTAGGCGCATCGCTGGGCGAACTCATGTGTCTATATATGGACGGTCTGTGCGATCGGCGCCAGTGTCTGGCCATTTGTCGCGCGTTTCGGCCGCCGGCGGGTCCGCACCCGTTGTGGTCATTACGGGCGACGAACGCGTGGCCCGAGATTCGCAGCCATTGCGCGAATAGGCCGGACATATGTGTGTCCACACACTTCGCGGACACCTTTGTGATAGCGTGCGGTACGGAAGCGGCCGTTCGTCAACTGCGCGATGTGTTGCCGGACAACAAAGTGGTGGACGTCGGGCCAAAACATGACTATATGCACGCGGGCAATGCGTTTGCACCCGATATGGGCCAAGCGCTAGTGGACCAATTTACCAAGGTGGTGCCCGAACGCACTCGCACTAAGCCCAGCCAGCGTTGGCTTTTCACCACTGAACCCACTCTCCCGATGGCCAACACCGGCGGCGGCGCTAACACTGGTTTCTCTGCGGCGGAGTGTTTGGCCAACACTGCGTTGTCTCCCATACTGTTAATGGAGGCCATCGATCGTTTGCCCGCCGACGCGCTCGTCGTTTATGTCAAAACGGATTCCCGTTTACGAGACGTCGTTCTAAGCGGTCGACCGCAGGAACTGTATGTCAAAGAGTCGGTGGAGTCGACGCCGGAGTCGGTGTTTGGTATCAATCATTTGTTACGTGAGATCGGACTCGTGTTTACGGCCGGACACTGGCCTCGGGTTCACGATTTGGTGAAAGCAAACAATTATTAGACCACTTCTCTGTCTATTTTTAATAAGTTATAATAACGGTCATAGTTAGCGTTACCAGAAAATATTTTGAATATCCTGTATAATTGTACACATTTTACCAAAAATTCCTGTATTTTCCTGTATTTCATTGTTTCTCAATTAAAACCTCAAATTTATGCAATTTTCAAAGAATTATATTTTTGTGAAAGTATTACAATGATTTTATAATTGAGTTAGTTAAATTTAAATTCATTTGATTTCTAGCATTAGTTCAAATGAACAATGGGTGTACAGGACTAATATTATTAACTAATCTGAATATTTTAATACTTTTATAGTTTATTACTAAAATATTTATTCTTGTATTTTTCAATGTACAGGAATGACACCTTCCTGTACTCTGCAATATTCCTTAATTCCTGTATAATACAGGTCATTCCTGTATATCTGGCAACGCTAGTCATAGTTCTTACCAACTTGATCTTGGTTTGGGCTGACATCAATGGCGTTCCAGTTAAATAATATTATAAAAACAAACTGCAAAATAATAATTAGTTTATTATTTATTGTACAATTTCTATATTATATTTTATATTCTGGCCTAAGATTCAGAAGATGTATATTAAATTTTTGTCTAATTAATTATCAAACTAAACATAAAAGACTTAAAATTATTTCAACTTTCAAAAAATAATTTAATATTATTATTGTACTTTTTAAATAATCAAAATTTAATAGATTTAAACATTTAATAATCGTTTAATTATTATCAAATTTTATTGTAAAACAGACATTTTATTTAAACACACACAATGTAATAGTAATTACAAATATTAAATAATAAAATATTTAAACGGGTTTCATTCCTGATAATAAAAAACATTAAAATTAAATCTGTTTACATATACAACAAACTATAATATAAAAATAAGTTTATTATTTATTATCCAATTTTAATAATGATTTATATATTTTGGGGATCACGTTTAGAAACCAATATTTATATTAAATTACATAAATAGCAATAGTTATATAAACCGAATCGTAAATCTGCCATCAGCACATTTAGCTAAGTCACCCAAACAAATAAATTACCATGGGTAATTAAAAATTTAATTAAAGTAAATTGACTATTATAAAATGTAATTATGTGGCTAAGCATTGCGATCCAAAACGTAAATAAAAAACGTGCCCAAAACGTATATAATTACATGCATATTGTTATATCATATGTAATTTCGTTCATTTGTTACAGTTTTAAATATGTTGATTACAAATGAAAATTGTTTTATAAAAATACAAAACATTTAGCAACAAGCTGTAAACATTTTAATATTTACCAACTAAAACTCGATTTGAACCGACATTATTATTATATAATATACAACAAACTGTAATACAATAATTAGTTTGTTATTTATTATCCAATTTAAATATTGATTTTTATATTTTGGCCGCCAAGGTAAGGGGCTAATATTTATATTAATTGGGTGTCTAAATATCAGTTAAACTAAACATAACGGGCGAATAAATATTTCGACTTTTTAGAAAATAAGTTTGCAATATTATTTTTATTTTTAATTAATATAACTATAGAGATTTGAACACTACGTAATTGTTTCATCAGTATTCAATTTTATTGTAAAACAAATTATTAAAAATAATAAATACTATAATATTTATATGGGTTTGTTTATTATTATAAGAAAATATTTTAAAAATTAATTTGTTTATATTTGAACAAATTTTCTTAAAATACCAATACACGTTTTAATATAATATTTAAATTAGTTTATTGATGGCGTTTAGTTTATGCTTTAAAATAATATAATATTAATGTAGTTATAAACTTTACATAATAACAAAAGGAATTTTTATTTGTCAATCAAATATTTTTTTATTTATAAAATAAATGTACATTATGTAGTTTAAATAATAGAGATAGTCCTAAAAATCAAATTGTAAATCGGCCATTACTACCGCTTTAGCTATATTACTGGGGTATATCTAAAATTTTATAATGGTAAATTAAATAATATAAAATGTAATTATGGGTTCGAGAAATTTCCGCCAAAACTCATATAATTACATTCAAATAGATTGATCACGAATTATTTAATGAAATTGTTACAGTTTTAAATTTTTAAATCATAAATAAGTATTGTTTTTAATAATAATAAAATACTGCAAAATAGTTGCTAACTAAAAATTAAACTATCTACCAACTAGATCCCGGTTGGGGCCTACGACCATGGCACTCCAGTTTCATGATACTTTTGATTGCCACAAGGTGAAACCCTCGTGATGTTTACTGGTCAGTGCAACGTACCTAGCCCCCGATGCCCTATAAACGATTATGTTAATATTTTATTATTACATGGCATAAAAATAGTAAAATTCTAATTATAGGCAACAAACAAACTTGCATATTTCTGTCCAATGATCAGGCTCTCTCTCTCTCTCTCTCTCTCTCTCTCGTAGAGAGTCTCTTGTATTAATTTTGTTATTTAATTAAATTAAACTGGTTATATTTAAACTATTTTTTATTAAACATTTATTTAAAATTAAAAACTGGAATCTTTAAACCTTATAAATATATACTATTTATACGGTTTGATAGTAAATTAATTGGGATGTAAAGAAAGATCATTCATTATTGTAAGTATAGATAATATTTTAAATTTTAAATATAATTTTTATTTTTAATTATTTAAATTGATATTAGATCATTTGTACAATGAGCAATATGAACTTCAAGTTTGATTTAGTTCGATCACCTAGAAGATATGTTTAATACAACGGTAATTCAAATACAATTTAGTTAAGAAAAACTAAATATAAATTACATAAAAGTATGAACAACATAGTGCATAGAAAATTATGTATAAAACGTTATTTATAGATGTATTATTTATGATCATTTAAATTAATTGCAGTTTGAAAACATTATAGCAATAAATTGAAAATGTAACAAATCAAAAGTATATCATTTACCAAATTGATAGTAGTTTGGGCCGATATCCATGGCGCTCAAGTTAAATAATATTACATAAACAAACTGCAATATAATAATTAATTTATTATTTATTATACAGTATTTATATTGTATACTATATTCTGGGCAAAGTAAGCACCTCGATTCATTTATATAGAATCTTTGTTTAATTAATAGACACATTAAACCGAACAGACATAAAATTATCTCAACTATTCAAAAAATTATTTTGTATTATTATTTTGCGTTTTAATTAAATTATCAAAATTTAATAGATTTGAATAATAAATAATCGTTTAATAAATATTAAATTTTAGTGTAAAACAAGCATTTTATTTGAACAAACAAATCAAGTAATTACAAATATTGAATAATAAAATATTAAAACGGGCCTTATTATTGCTCATGATAAAACTTTAAAGATTAACTCTGTATAAATCAATAAAATATTTTTCTTAACATAACAAATGCAAGTTTTAACACAAGTTGTTTGTTATTTCAATACAATTTTCAATACATATGCAAAACGTATGGCACTCTCAGGACTAACACCGGGCGGGAACTGGACATTAGTGGCGCCGTCCTTACCCTCAGTAAACTTAAGCGCCGGGTCTTTAAGGCCCAGCAGTTGTACCGACGATACAGTGCTATACTTAACGGCGCCCAACACTACGTGTCCGGTGCTCTCCGGCCAGTCCAACACCGAGGCGTACACTGTTTTGTCTGATTTGCCATTTTTAGTAAACCTATCATGGGAGAAATCTAATTTAAATATTTTACTTCAAATAACACAACAAATTATACTATGATTTCTATGAGATTAAACTTTTAAATATGCAAATTAATAGCAACATGTTTATTAAATATGTTGCTATATTTATTACCATATATGTGGAGTAATTGTATCGTTTTGATGGGTCCAGGGTTTTGAGCCATATATGGCCTCCCCATTCACGCCAAGCCATGAGCCCATCTCCCGGAGTCTCTGTTCAAATATGGGTGCAATGCGGCCGTCATGTGTCGGACCCACGTTTACCAGAATGTTTCCGTTGCAACTAGGTTAAATTAATAAATTACATAAATTAGGTAAATGTAACTTACTTCACAGTAAAAATTATTTTGTTTAAAACTAACGTTAATTGTTTGTGTAATAATTTTTTCGATATTCTGTAATATTTATTTGCATACTATTTTTATTTATTTAGTTTTAAAATGTAGAGTAAACTGTAAATTATTACTAAAATAAATATTAGACCTTGATTAACTAATTTAATTACTTTACTTGTGGAAAATTATCAAAACCGTATAATAATTTAATTTTGATTTAGTTTCAATGCAAACAAATTGTAAATATTATTTTGCTAATTGCTTAAATTATTGTCTTTTAATATAGCACATAGTTATTATAATAATTTTTATTAAATATGATTAAAAATCGATATAATATTTTATATTAATAATAATTATCTATGAGTAACATAATTTAATTTTATTAAAAGTTAAAAACTAGAATCTTTAAATATTTTAAATCTATACTTATTATACGGTTCGGCAGTAAATTAATCGGGATGTAGAAAGATCATTTATTCTTATAAGTTTAGATGTTATTTTAAATTTTAAATATAAATTTTATATTTAATGATTTAAATAATGGTTGAGACAAATACCTGACAGTCTGGACGAGTGTAGCGATGAGGTCGTGAGGGGTAATAAAGTCGCTGAGTTGTACTTCACGTCTGAAAGTCCAGGCGTTCTTATCGAGAGTCATAGCGTTCTCGTACTTATGCTTTTGCAACACATCTGGCAAATTACGGTCCGGACCCGAGTAGTAACCACCATGCTTTTGTTGTAAACCCTGACCTGGATCAAGTTAATAATCAGCAATATTATTTTTAATTATGTTAAATGTACAATATTGATTATTTAGACACTACATTTAGCATATACAGTACATTTAGCATATACAGCATGTATAAAGTTTATATTCTGGATATGCATAGATTACAAAATATAGTATGGATGTTTATAACATTATATACCCCATCGATCATTGGTCACAACAGTGTCCTTAACGGGACTGTCGTTGTAAAGCCAGGCGAGAAAGTCTGTGCTATTCCAGTAGGTGTCCGGTGCTTCCCAATCCCCGTCCGACCAAATCACGTCCGGCTTATATGCGTTCACAATCTCTTCTAACCCAGGGCGAACTTTTTGCTACATTTTTAACCACGTTATTCATTATGTTTTTAATAACAGAGTAAATTGTTTAGGACATATTGCACATACCGTAACAAACCGGTTAGTTGTCCATTTGTTAGCCTGGTCCTCCAAATACAAAGGGTTAAACCACTCGTAAAGTGAGTGATATAAACCAAACCGTAAGTCCGCCTTCCGAACCGCTTTAGCTAGGTCACCTATTTAATAAATAAAATATAATAACTGTGATTAATAGAAAATTTAATAATGGTTAATTAAGTAATCTAAAATGTAACTAATTGGGACCTAGAAGTCACTCCAAACCTTATATATTTACATCCAAATGAATATATCATGAACAATTTTATTAAATTTTTACAGTTTTAAATATTTTGTATAACAAATAAAAAAATTTATCTAATAATAATAAAATACAGCAATAAGTTGTAAAATAAAAATTAAACTATTTACCAACTAGATCCCGGTTTGGGCCGACGTCCATGGCGTTCCAGTTCCAGGATACTTTTGATGGCCACAAGGTGAAACCCTCGTGATGTTTACTGGTCAGTACAACGTATCTGGCCCCTGATGCTCTATAAACAAATTATTTTTATCATTTTATTTTTACATAGCATAAACAATAATAAACATTCTAATACACTACAAAAAAAAACTAACTTGAATATTTCTGCCCAACGATCAGGCTCATAAAATTCAGCAGTAAATTTATGGGCAAAATCGGCGTACGTGAAGTCGGGTCTATAGTTTTTGTTCATAAATGCAATCATTTGCGGGTCCTTGCTGATTTTCCAGTCATGCCTAGTTTAATTATTTAAACATGCACATAAAATTATCACTATAAATTTTAAAACACGAATTAATTAATCTGCATAATATTATTATAAAGTTATACAAGTTAGACAATTTTATTTATAAAATAGCAAGGTGTTACATACCAAAACCACGCATTTTTATATGAAATGACCGAGAACACTCCCCAGTGTAGAAATATTCCAACCTTGTCGTTGTCGAACCACTCGGGCAGTGGTCGCGAGTCTATTGATTTCCAGTTTGGCTCATACCTGACGGCACCAGCAATGCAGACACAAATCAGCCCAAGTAAGGCTGTTTGGGCGCTAATATACATGGTTGTTTTAATAATCTACAGTATAACTGTATTAGCAAATATAACTTTAACTTACTTTAATTGTTGTCACAGCTTTATATAGATATAATTTTAATGTAAAAAGCAAACTACTTAAGTGCACACAAAAGTTATATGACATTAGCGGCTGATTAAATGTACCTGTTAATCTAATTATATGCTCTTTATAATCTTTGTTAGATTCATGCTGGTAATCTATTGTTTTTTCAAAAACACTTGAGTATTTTTGCGGTAAAATACATAACTCTGCCATAATCATATTTAACAATATTTAATTCCATATATATCTAAATATAAGTTTTAATGCCCTACACAATTGAAACTACAGGTACAGTATTCTATATTATTTCAACGCTGTAAATTAAATGTATTTTAAAAATAAATGTTACGGAATTTAATATCAAATAAATAGAAAACGTATTATTACTGTATATATCTACTTATTACCTATTTTTATTGATTATAATGGACCAAGTGCAAAGAGTACTGCATTAACTAAATTGTATTATTGAGCTTTTATCAATCTATTTTATATCATTGTAATTAACACGATAAACTTTCGGGTATTTGTTTTCTAAGCATTCATGTTAACAAATATTCATATATTTAAACTAGTTTAGTTCACATTAAACTTTCTAATTATTAATAACAAATTTTGAATTTATAAACTAAATAAATGTAACGTTAATTATTGTTATATAGTAAGCATATGGAGAGAAAAACTTAAAGAAATTAAATAATGAATGACATCAAACATGGATAATTTTAATTACTTACTAAACCATATTGACAATTGACTAGTTTTACAAATACTGCCTTTCCTAATAAAATACTACGGCCGACATATTTGTATAAAATTTTTACCGACATTTTGACAAAACCTAAAAAATGTTGCCAATAATACTGTGCCTGGTCACATTGAATCTAGTCAATTGTGAACAGCAAGAAACAAGTATGTTATTTTAAAATTATTATAATAAATAATTAAAAGTAATGCTAATTTATAAATGAGATAACTATTACTTACATGATTATCATTATTTACTTTATGCTTACAACTAATTAATACAGATTAACATTTTAAACTACTGTATATAACATACATGAATTTAACTATTAACATATAAACTAAACATGATACAATAGCATAGTTTACATACACACATATTACATTTAAAAATTAATTAATTAACACATATTAAAATAATAATTACTATCTAGCGCCATTGCCAACACACCAGTTCCCATGCGGGCGAATAATACCGGCCATCGGAATGGGAACGTACGGCTGGGGCACAGAAATGCGCGCATTCAACTCGTTCGTGTCGGCCATAGACAACGGCTACCGCGTGTTCGACACGGCCAGCATATACGACAACAAAATGGCCCTGGGGCTGGCCATCAGGCAACAGATCCAGGCCAAAAAGGTGATCAGAAAGGACCTGTTTGTCATCAGCAAAGTGTGGAATACTTTCCACCAGAGAGAGGACGTGATTACCAACATCAAAAAGGACCTGCGTGATCTAGGCTTAGAGTTTCTAGATGCTGGCCTGTTGCATTACCCCACATCGTTTTTGCCCAATAGCGGACTTATGCCCAAGTATGTTTATTAGTAGTAGTACTATGTGGGACTGATGCTCATGTAGACATGCAAATATTATACCTGTAGTTTATGCTAGGCTAGTTGTAGGTGAAAGTGTTTGTGGGAAAGGTTGTGGTGGTGTAGGATGTTTGACAGGCTATTTATAGCTCTAGTTTAGAAACTGTAATTATAATCAACAGTTTATTTTAGTAATTAATATAATAGTTGCCAATCACTCTCTATGGGGTAAGACATCACTTATCACTTAGATAAATCACCAATCACTTTAATTATTATGTTATTTTTTAACAATTTTTGTATAGTAAATAATTATGATTAATTAAAATAATTAATTAACTATTTATACGTAGATACGATAACGGCACTTTTATCCCGATGTACTGGGATAAGGACCGTGGTTATTTGGAGGCTTATAGGGGTTTGGAGGCGGCGTTTATGTTGGGTCTGATCGGTCACATCGGTGTGTCAAACGTGAACGAGCATCAAATCCGTAAGATATTTGACATAGCGTTTGTGCGTCCGGTTATACTCGAGGTAATTAACACACATTCAAAATTAATATGTATCACAAACACAAAGATAAGCCCAAAAAAGTTATATTTTTAATGCATCTATCACTTATGGTAATTTTATTTTATTTTTAAATCAAAAACAAATAAGACACATGTACATTTAGAATGCTATTTTTACAAGTTTTTATTAAATGATAAAGAGCCTAATAATTATTTGAACATTATAAATCTATTAAATTATTAATTAATGTCATTTTGATATTTATACAGATTGAGTGCAACCCATTTTACCGTAATGAAAAATTGTTTCAATTCGGCCTGGCCAACAACATGACCGTATTCTGTTACGCCCCGTTGCGATCGGGCAAAGCTGACTTGGAACACAACCAGGTGCTTAAGGATATAGCCACTAAACACAAACACAGTGTCCAACAAGTGACCCTGCGCTGGAATATGCAACGTGGTGCCGTGGTTATACCTAGGTCCCATGATAAAAATCACCAGCTGGAAAATTTAAAGTCGCTCGATCTTGCCCTAGATGACGCGGATATGGCTCAGATTAATAATATTACCCAGCTGCCCAAAGTGATGGACATCAAGGGCATTCAAAGTCACCCGGATTATCCATTTGGCAAAGAAAATGAATGATCTAGTTTACTTTTACCAATATAATCGTTTTTATTGTATTTTATTGTAAATTTAATAATCTTAATAATTTATTATTATTATTTTGTTTAATAAAATACAAGCTATTATTTATTTGTAATAGAAGCATTACTTTTTTTAAAAATAAAAGTTTAAATTATTTAAACGTGTTGTTTAGTGTTACATTTCTATTATTTAAAATATTTCAATTAATTTTACAAATGTAGCAAAAATATAACAAATGTTCAATTATTATTACTATTGACATTCAAATTAATAGTGCAGAGATATTATGAAATAACATTTATTATATGAATAAACAACAATAGTTCAGAAACTGTAATTATAATTAACAGTGTTAATTAGTAATTAATATATCAGTTATCAATTATTCGTTATGGGATCTGAAGACAATTTGCTATTTTTATGTTATTTTTTAAAATAGCGTTATTATTTAACATTACTATAAACGTTGCACATGTTCATTTTGCTAAACCTATCATACATTTGTGGCCTCAATTATCACGTGACATAAACTCCCGTATCCGACGCCTGTATTTAATCATATTGTTTCTTACTTTCCCACCCCTTTGGTCGGCCCGAGTGGTCACCCCTACAGCTATTCAAACGTGAACTTTAAAATCAGTCATCCGTTTCGCACCCAACACTTGCAGCGCCCGATCCATATGAAAACCTGGGGCCCCTACAGTGGAGCGTACATTCATAAAGGCTGCACCAGTGGCTAATTCAACGTAGCACTTGTATGTTGTGTTGCCGTTATGATTGATATACATGTCGTTAATTGTAATTTAAATAATATATACCTCAATGTTTATTGTTTCATTAAGCACATTATAGATTTTTTGGAATACACCCAAGTACAATTTATAAAGATTCAATATTTTGTTTTAGTGTAGTTTGTTATTGTGATAAAGTGTTTGAAATTTTGTATAAAAACTAAATTAACCTAAATTTGAAAAATAACACCGAAAACTGACCATCAAGTATTTTACCATCATGTATGCTCAATATTTAAAATTAATGTAGCAAAACACTTTTTTAAATTTTAAATTTTAATAAATATAAAAAATATGAATTAAGACTAACCTTAAAAAAAAACTATACAAGTTCTATAAATAATGTGTCAAACATAATAAAACAAGTAATAAAAAACGAAACTTAATAAATAATTTACCAACAGAATTAAATGGTTCATTGCCAATAATATTAATGTTATTATATGCAAAATACAATATCAATAAATAATAAGCTATTCAATACAAAACAATTTACTTGTTTTTGCGATTATTATTAGAATATTTAATTATCAAATTATTACACATAATAATATTATTGCAATAACATAAATATTATATGTTATTCATTTGACATATAGTCAAGTTCTAAATACCTGTGAGTAATACTATCTAAATTTAATTTTAATTAATATGTTAAGTTAACTGTTGAATTAGAATTTATACAGTGTATATAAATACAATTAAAATGTTTGATTTGTCACAACCCATAAGACGGGAATTGCGGGTAAAAGATGCGGACAGTCATCTCTACCGAATTGGTTTATCCCTATTTAACACTCAATACACTATTACTAAACGGCATTTCATTTACAATCCTTTAGTGATATTTATTATTAATTTATTAATAATTATAAAATTTTTGACTTCAATAATTTTAACATATAAAAACATTATAGTTTCTGATATAATACATATGTGCCTAGGTAATGTTGATTATTTTCTTGGAACCGGTTATACTGCAAACATAATTCTGACCATGTTGGGTTTCTTCTTAATGGCATCGCAAGCCATTCATTACTATAACTATAGAAATGGTATAAAACCAACGGATTTGAGAGTATTTCAAATGATTTCGGGTTTTATTTCACCCAAAAGTATTGGTATTAAAGATAAGCAATTAATTCACAATATATGTTTAACTTATAATAAATTGTTTATTTTAACCAAATTATGTGTTTCATCAGGAGCAATTATTGTTTGTATATCTTATGGTCTTTATATGATAAATAATATAAAATATTTTATCATAATTGGTTTGCCACAAATAATTTACTTTAGTGTTTGGAGTTTGCATTCATTAAATATTCTATGCTATCAATTGTTATACTATGTTATAATAACATATTATTTAATACATAAACTCATGGATGTAAATAAAATACTCAAAAGTCAATTAAACAAAAATGTGAATTTTTACAATATTTGGTTATTAAGAAAATATATAAATGAATTAAATTTAATTTATGTGGAAATAAATTCATATAACAATATATGTTGGTCAAAATATATATGCGCGATGTGGTTGCTTATTAGTACACTAATTACATATATGACACATCTAATGGTTGTAAAATTTGATGATATTTTATTGATGTTATTCACTATATTTGGTGCCATTTATTACTCATTAATATTATTATTAATAATACATATTTCGTCCGCACTTTATATCGAATCGAATAAAACTTATATTATATTAAATTCATTCAATTCTATCAAATATAATTTAACAAGACATTCAAGGATCAAGGTAACCTCTCTCTCTCTCTCTCTCTCTCTCTCTTAACAATCATTTTTCCTTTCATATCCTATTGAGAAAAAATCCGATTGAAAATAA
>CAJPIZ010000238.1:0-29098 GCA_905368565.1 Medioppia subpectinata
GGTATTATTTTCGACACTTGTTTGGGAAAGTTGTGGCCACAGCCCAGACAGCCATTGCTATTATGACCAAAACCGTAAACTTTATCATAGTTTGTGACAAATAACACGTTATAATTGTTATCAAAATCATAAAATATATGAAATTTTGAAATAATATATTTAAAATAATCGGCACTTTCGCGGAATTCCGCAAACCTTTCTAACAATTCAGACATTTTTATAAAATTATATTTAAAACTTTTGCACAATTAATAATTTTATAAATGATTATGAATTACTAATTAGTAATTAATAGAATTAGTTAATTAATTAAATTCAATTAACCTATTAATAAATCACTGTATAAAAAATATTTCTCAAATAAATAGCAATTTTGTTGTACAATAATAATTGTTGTTTTTATGAACAAATACTTATGTCGTGAATAACAATCATTGAATACAACGTATCGATAAATACCATAGGTTTTAACCTCAATAACCATGTACACTTTTTTGAAATAACATAGATTAATTAATTTTCTGTAAAAATTTCAATTATAAATAATTATGGTGTAAACTCAACACTATTGACGTAATTGTTTATAGCAACATGTATTATTTCGTTAGCTAATTATATGCCTTTCTGATTGGTTAATATATGTAATATACTTAATAAATAGGATATAAAAATTAAGTGACATTTCGTTATCAATAAACAAATTTTAATGCCTTAATCAATATCGGAATTGACATTAATATTGTAGATAATATTATTCAATATATTCCTTACATGATATACATATTACTTTTCATTACAAGTTTAAGCCTTCTTTATTATAAATTAATTTTTAAATACAATTTGAAACAAACTAGAGATAAGCATATAAATTGAAATATACATTACATACTGTTATATCTGTATATATTTATACATTAATAATTATGAATAAAATGCAATTTTTATAAGCAATTTAAAATACTACTATTTAATATTTTACTTATGAAAGTCTATTACAGGAAGAAAGTTGAGTGTCTAAATAATATGATAAAATAGTAATATAATTAAATTTCAGATGTGATTTAAATTTTTGTGATAGAATTCATGATATTTATTATTATTTTGTTACTTTTTATCTGATATTTATTACTAAATAATAATATTGATATTTGTTAATAAAGTCTGCGTTTTGCTGATAATATTTGCTTAAAATAAACATTACATTTACTACAATGTTTGTATACAAATCAGATATAATTAATTGTAAGATTATTTTTATTTTTATTACAACGAGTAAATTTATATTGTGATAAAGTGAATCATTTTGATTATTTTTAATAAAAATAAAATTTACTTGAAATAAAAAGAAACTGTAATTTTTAAATTAATATCTTATATATAGGTATAAAATCATTTCAAAATGAGTTATAATTGGGGTAAGTCGTGGAATGGCATATATTTTAACTTTATAAATTGAATATTATGTCTCCATACTTTTTTAATAAAATGACTTATTATTAATTATTCGATTTGATAATATGATTGACATATTATATGTTACACTATATGTATATTTGTTTTGCGCGATAGAATCTCATAGAAAACCGAATTATCATTAGTTTTAAGTGTATTTAACACTGAATTGAATTCCTTGTGATTCGTGACAAAAGTCTTATCAATCGACCACTCGTTATGTTTGGCCAACACTTCCCGACACTCAGGCCTATCAGTCCAAACGGGTGGTGACATCATTGACACGAGTGTCCTATATATTGATTGCACGGCTTTTTTGAATACCGATTCGTTGGCTTCAAATGTTAGCGAACTCTTCACATGTTTGCTGTAAATTGTTTGCAAAGTTTTAATTCATATTTACTTTAATTACTAATTAAATAAATGTTAAATTTTTACGTCTGAAGATCGATACCAAACAACTCTTGACCGATAACATAGAGACTCCAAACGTCCGATTTATGGCTGTATTTACCGCTACACACTTCGGGAGCCATATATCTTGTTGTGCCCACAATTGAGTGCTCGTCTCCACTGGCAGTCTGTCTATCAATGTTGTGATCAGTGGCTAAACCAAAGTCACACAGTTTTACAAACCGATTGGACCTATAGTTGGGATCAATTAATATGTTGTCGGGTTTGAGATCCCGATGAATGACCGATGGTTTCAATTCATGTAAATACTGGACACACTCTAAGATCTCTTTGAATACTTCACACGCAATGAAATATTCAAAAGCATTCATTCGGTCTTTCGGTTGTCTCACAAAAACAATGGCTTTGTTTTTAATCAGAGATTTAAGAGTTTGCGAACAAAACTCCATTTGGATGTAGAGATGATTGGACTCAAGCCATGAGTTGTAATATTTGACAACAAAAACTGAGTCCAAGTTTGACAAATGGATCACTTCTTGCAAAACTTTTTGTTTCTTTTCTTCACTAAAATCTAAACATTAATAAACATTTAATTAAACTATAATTAAATTGTTTAATGGATATAATAAATTATCATTATATTTACCTCCAAAGTCAATTCGTTTAACGGCATAGATCTTGTCGTCTACACTATGCCTTACTTTAAATACTGTCCCAAAATTTCCCAAACCTATGCGTGAACTCTCACTGAATTGTGTTTTATAAATACCATCGATTAAATTCCCATTTTTATCATAATAATTTATCTCTAGTGTTTTAGTTTCACTTTCACTTTTTGCTTTTTTAACTTTAATTTCTTTTTCAATTTTATTATCAATTTTTAGTCTTAAAATTTCATTATTTGATATTTCTTTCAAATTGATTGTATTATAAGTTATTTCGTATTTATTTGCGTAAAAGTCGACAAAATTATTATATTTTGTTGTATATATTTTATGGTCACCTGATATGACATATATTTTATCTTTTATCAAAACACTAACGTATTTATTATATTCAATAATTATTAATGAACTTAATTGTTGTAATTCTTGAATATTAATTAATTGTAATATAGGTTTCGGAGTTTTTTCAAACAATTCGCGTCTCTTTTCATAATATTTTCCACTAAAATATAAACCATTTGTTGTGTGAAAATATGTGCCATAAAAACTACATGTAATGGTTTTAACATCACTTATGGTTGATATCAATCGGGGTTTCAATACATTATCATCGGTTATATTGTGTCCCAATTGATACTCACAATTATAACCCCAACTGAAGACATGTCCATCGGTTGTGATGGCAAACGAAGATTCGTAACAACAATATATTGATTGTATATTTAAATTATTAAAATCTATTTCAATTGGTGTGTAAATACAGTTACTATTATCTCCACAACCAATTTGCCCCCAATAGTTGTCACCCCAGGCATACACCCGGTCATCACCGGTGAGGGCCAGTGTGTGTCGAGACCCACATTTGATTTGTACAATATTCTTATCGTTAAAGTATGGAATTACCTTAGGTTTGAATAACTTGAATACATCTGGATGTTTTGCCAATTGACCATATTCATTATTACCCCAACCGTATACCATATTTATGTTATTCATTGCTAATACGAATTCTAATCCATTGACAAAGTATTGTATGTTTTGCTTACATAACCTTGGTATTTTTTCCGGTGAATTGACATAATAGTCGTGTCCAAAGCCCAGACATCCATTGCTATTATGACCGAAACCGTAGACAATATCCTTGTTTGTGACAAACAATATATTGATTTGTTCATTTGAATCATGAAAAACATGTAATTTTGTAATATTTTTTCTAAATTTTGTCAAAATATTATCAAATTTTGGAAACTTTTCTAATAATTCACTCATTATTACAAAATTATAAATAATTATTTATAAATAAATTCTTATATTTAATGCACAAAACAATACAAATTATTGTATCCTTATAGCAAAGTATCAAATTATGATCTAAATAAAAATTCTAAATTTATATAATGATTATATAAAGTTAGTTAGGAATGGTATTAATCATATCAAATAAATTATGATAATAACTTTTTAGTCCAATCATAATAATAAATCTACTTATTAAAATGGTATAACTTTTGACATTTTATAAAATCCTTAAAATGGTATTAATTTTCAAACAATAATTTACTAAATACTTGTGTGGCTCGAGATCAATGTTTAAAAATGTTTGAGTAAAATATTTTAATCATTATTAACGTAAATGTTTTGCACGTATTTCTTAAAACATTTTGTCGCCAAACGAGTCATACATTTCTATTACGCTTATTATATAAGACAGACATTAATTACAGACACTTATCGATAGCAACAAATCAATTAAATATAACCTTTATTTTATGTTTAAGTATTTATCATATCTAGGTTCTAGAATAAATATCAAAATAATTATGGTTATAACTATTTGTTCTATTTGAATTTTTGGTTGTATCAAAATATTATTAGGTATTATATTTTATTATATCTTTAAAATTGTGTTTATTTCTAAATAATTAATTAATTAATATTTATGGGGCTAGAGATAAATGTCTAAAAATTTAATTTTTAATTGTTTTATAAATGTTTTGCAAGTGTTTCTTAAAATATGCTGCCGAAACAAGTTACGCATTATCTATCAACATTAATCGCATATAATTTTTATCTTGCAATGACAATAAATCAATTAAATATAACGTTT
Organism: Medioppia subpectinata; assembly: GCA_905368565.1. NCBI lineage: Eukaryota > Metazoa > Arthropoda > Arachnida > Sarcoptiformes > Oppiidae > Medioppia > Medioppia subpectinata. The sequence goes on from CAJPIZ010000238.1 coordinate 4,639, forward strand.
ATTAATTATTTATTATCTTTACGTCATTGAAAAATACAATAATAAACGCATTGACTGTAATATGCAGTTACACAATAACTTAAGGAAAATAAGTTATCATAAGATTTAAATGAATTTAACAGTAAATTGAATTGATATTATTATAATTTATCGACTGTCCAGTAGTTATACTAATTGGTTGGTTATACAAAGTCGAATTGGTTTTATGAAATAAAATCTTATAGAAAACTGAATTATCATTAGTTTTAAGTGTATTTAACACTGAATTGAATTCTTGATGATTTATGACAACACTTTTATCAATAGACCACTCGTTATGTTTGGCCAACACTTCCCGACACTCAGGCCTATCACTACTAATGGGTGTTGACATCATTGCCACGAGTGTCCGATACATACATTTTAGCGGTAATTTGAGAAAATGTTCATTAGTTTCAGACGATTGTGAGCTATAAATAAATATTACTTAAATAAATAATATGCATAAATATAATAAGACTGTAATAATACCAACAAAAAAGTAATAAATAACTTACTCCTGAACATCAATGCCAAACAACTCTTGACCGATAACATGGAGACTATAAATGTCTGCTTTTTGGCTATATATACCGCTGTATACTTCGGGAGCCATATATTTTCTTGTGCCCACAATTGAGTGCTCGCATCGACTAGAAGTGCTTTCAGTGATGTTGTGATCGACAGCTAAACCAAAGTCACACAGTTTTATAAACCGATTGGACTTAATGTTGTGTTTAATCACTATATTATCGGGTTTGAGATCCCGATGAATGACTGCCGGAACCGATTGGTGAAGATATTGGACGCACTCTAAGATCTCTTTGAATATTTCGCATGAAATAAAATATTCAAAGACATTCATCTGGTCTTCCGGTTGTCTCCCGAAGACAATGGGTTTGTCTTTGAGAACAGATTTAAGACTTTGTAAACAGAATTGCATTTGAATGAAGAGATGATTGGACTCAAGCCATGAGTTGTAATATTTGACCACAAATTCTGAGTCCAGTTTTGCCAAATTATTCACTTCTCGGTGGATTTGATTTTTCTTTTCTTCACTAAAGTCTGTAATAATATAATTATTATATTTGTTAAAAATTTTAATAACTATTTATATTAATTAATACCTTCAAATTGCACTCTTTTAACGGCATATATCTTATCATCCAATCTATGCTTTACTTTAAATACAGTCCCAAAACTACCCGAACCTATGGCTGACATCTCAATGAATGTTCTATTATATTTACCTTCACATAATTTAATATTTATGTTATTTACGCTAACCATTGATGTCAATATTAACTTTTCGTTGAGTCGTCTTAAATGAATTGTATTATAAGTTATTTGGTATTGATTTGTGTAAAAGTCAATAAAATTTTTATAATCTGTTTCAACAATTTTGTGTGTTTTCAATAGTTTATATATTTTCTTATTAATTATAACACAAATAAACTTATTATTAGTGAAATTAATCCATGAATTATTTTCTCCCACTTTTTTGATATGATGTGCGGATAGTATTTGTTTCGGTGTTTTTGCGACTTTCAAAGTGAAAAATCGTTTCTTAAAACATTTGCCACTAAAATACAAATCATTTTGTGTGTGAAAATATGTACAATAAATACTACCACTAATTGTTTTCACATCACTTATGGTTTGAATCAAACGGGGTTTTAATAATTTATCGTCCATTAAATTGTGTCCCAATCTATGGTTAGTATTCTGACCCCAACTGTAGACATGTCTCTCAGATGTGATGGCAAATGAAGAGTTGTTATAACAATAAACGGATTTTATTTTACAATCATTATTAAATTTTACTTCAATTGGTCTATAAATACATTGAATATTATTTCCGCAACCAATTTGTCCGCAATCATTGCAACCCCAGGCATACACCCGGCCATCACCGGTGAGGGCCAATGTGTGCCCAAAACCACAACTGATTTGAACAATATTTTTATCGTTCAAATATATCATTTCTGGTCGATAACAATTTTGATCGGTTTTAATTCTTGCTAATTGACCGCATCCATTTCTACCCCAACCATATATGTAATTCATATCATTTACAGCTAGTACGAAATCCTTTCCATTGACAAAGTATTGTATGTTTTGATGGCATAATTGTGGTATTATTTCTGGTGATAGTATAGGACTGTTGTGTCCAAAGCCAAGACATCCGTTGCTATTATTACCAAAACCATAGACCAAATCAATACTTGTGACAAATAAACCATTAGACTTGTTGTCTGAATCATGAAATACATGTAATTTTAAAATATTTTTTCTTAAATTGACAGGAATTTTATCACAATATATGCACTTTTCTATTATTCTTCTATTATAAATATTATAACTTGAAGAAAGGGTAGTTTTTTCACTTCTTTGTTGCGACAAATCAACCGTATTATAAGTTATTTGACATTCATTTGCATAAAAATTAATAAAATTATCATAATTTGTATCAGATAATGTGTTATTGTGTTTTAATACTTTATATATTTTATTATTCATTAAAACACATATGAAATTATTTTTATTATAGTTGATCCAGGAATTAATTTGTTGTATATTTTTGATACAATATTGTGCTAATAGTTGTTTTGGTGTTTTTGCAATCATTTTTATATTATTTTCATAATATTTGCCGCAAAAATACAAACCATTTGTTGTGTGAAAATATGTGCCATAATATGAAGAAGTGATTGCTTTCACATCGATTACCATTGATATCATTCGGGGGTTAAATATATAATTTTCATTTAAATCGTGCCCTAATTTATGGTCTTTATTATTACCCCAACTGATTACATGTCCGTCGGATGTGATGGCAAACGAAGAGTTATTAAAACAATAAACGGATTGTATTTTATAATTATTAACAAACTTTACATCAATTGGTTTATAATTATATCTACTATTATCTCCGCAACCAATTTGTCCGCAATCATTGCTACCCCAGGCATACACCCGGCCATCACATGTTAGGGTCAGTGTGTGACGATAACCACAACTAATTTGTGTAATTTGTTTATCATTTAACTCGGATATTAATCGTGGCTCTAGTATATCATTAGCCGATTTATTGTCAAACCCTAATTGACCATAGTCATTACAGCCCCATCCATGTAACCTATTTATGTCACTTACTGCTAATTCAAAGTCATATCCATTGACAAAGTATTGTATGTTTTGATGGCATAATTGTGGGATCAGTTGTGGTGATTGTATACGACTGTTGTGTCCAAAACCAAGACGTCCTTTTGAATTATGACCAAAACCATAGACAATATCATCGGTTGTGATCAATAATACATCAATTTCTTCGTTCACATCAACAAAAACATGTAATTTTATAATATTTTCTTTAATAATTGTCGGAATTCTACTATGAATTGTAAACTTTTCTAATAAATCGCACATTTTTGTAATATTTTAATAATTTTTACTGATTATAAGTTATAATTTATAACACCACATTTAAAATATTAAAATACAATTTTAATTTTAAATATTTAATATTTGTTTAATAATACTGTTTAACGTAACCGAGAATTGTGTTAAATATTAACATATATATTTAGTCAATAATTAAAAACAGTTATTTAGTTATGTTTTATAATAGTTTTTCACTATATTTATAATTTTTTAAGAAAACTTTTATCACAAATCATATAATATTAAATGAAATGCTGACTATAAAACAGATATATAAAACATTATCACATTATTATAAATATTTTACACAAATATTGTTTACTTATATAAATTTCAAAACATATCTGAAAATATAATAATAAATTGTAATAGTTTATAATATTATAAATTTTTTAGTTTACTAATTTAAGTGCAATAATATGAAATAAATGTTTAAATATAATTACGTTTTTATTTATTTGTGCTAAATGAGACATATTTTTAATTAAGTCCAATTTTATTAAAATGTCATATAGTTTAAAATCAAATGACGACAATATTCAGTATGCTAATAAAATAACATACGTAATACGTGCTAATAGCTTTATTGTACGCATATAATTTTTTGCTTGTACACTGGTTTGTAGTACATTTAATAAGCTAGGTCACCAAGGTAAAAATCTAATTTATTATGGCCAATATTTTACATACAAAACACATATAATCATAAACAAAATAATAAAATAAATGTGGTAATAATTAGACCAATGATTTCAACATTTGGTGGCCTATGTATAGAAAGGTACCAACAGTTGGCTACACGTGAGTCCAGTTGTGCCAAACATTGAACTTTTTTTTAATAATCTTATCTTTTCTTCACTAAAATGTGTTTAATTATTTTAATAATATATTAATTGTTTTTGATTTCATTAATATTATAAATATATGTTATATTTACCTTTAATTTGCACATATTTAGTCGCATTTGTTTTTATATTTAATTTTTTCAAATTAATTGTTTTATAAGTTATATGACTTTAATTGATATAAAACCAGTAATCAAAAATATTATAATCAGTTTTAATAAATTTATGTTCATTTGAAAACATAATATATTATATAAACTTTATTTTATCATTGATTAAAACACAAATTATGTGTTGAGAGTCTATTATTGTGTTTTACGCGTAGCGTTCCCAGACGTCCAGGAACGTCCTGGATTATCCAGGAAATAGACAATTTTTGTAGAGTCCAGGGAGGGGTCATTCCTGGACATTGAAAAATCCAGGAAGTAAATTTTGGATAAATGAGGTGTAACAATAGTGTTTATCAATTTTTACAGGTTTATGGTCAGAGTGTTTCACTGAGATTTATAGATATCGATAAGAATAGTAGTGTAAGCATTGTTATAACCATTTGTAAACTATGTGTAACCATTGCAAAAATTTTTGAAACAGACGTTATATTAGAAAATTCAATAAAAATGTTAACATAGATATTTTTGGGGTTACTGACAACTCAAATCCAGGAAAATCTAGGAAATTTGGGGGGAAATATCAAATTTTCCAGGAAATTCCAAAATATTTCTGGCAACGCTATTTACGCGACAAAATCTCATAGAAAACCAAATTATCATTACTTTTAAGTGTATTTAACACTGAATTAAACTGTTTATGATTTGCGACAACAGTCTTATCAATTGACCACTCGTTATGTTTGGCCAATACTTGCCGACACTCAGGCCTTCGCTTCCAAAAGGGTGTTGACATCATTGCCAGTAATGTCTGATACAGACTTATTATGTATAACTTTAACTCAGATTCCTTCACTTCAAACGATTCTGAGCTGTAAATACAGAATATAAATATAAAAACTTTTTAATTAACATATTTGTAAAATACTTACGTTTGGAGATCAATATTAAACACCTGTTCGCCGATTACATACAGACTATAAATGTCTGATTTGCTATTATATCTACCGCTATATACTTCTGGTGCGATATATCGTGTTGTGCCCACTACTGAATGCGCGTATCTGTTAGATGTCTGACCATTGATGTTGTGATCGGTGGCTAAACCAAAGTCACACAGTTTTACACAACGATTGGACGTAAAGTTGGGATCAATTAATATGTTATCGGGTTTGAGATCCCGATGAATAACTGGTGGATCCGATTCGTGGAGATATTGGACGCACTCTAAGATCTCTTTGAATATTTCACACGAAATAAAGTATTCAAAGACATTCATCGGGTCTTCGGGTTGTCTCCCGAAGACAATTGGTTTGTCTTCGAGTAGAGACCGAAGACTTTGCGAACAAAACTCCATCTGAATATAGAGATGATTACATTCAGGCCATGAGTTATAATATTTGACCACAAAATTTGAGTCCAGTTTCGCCAAACTTTTCACTTCTTTCAAAACCTTTTCTTTGTTTTCTTCAATGAATTCTATGAAAATATTTATTTTAAAAACTTTATAAATGATTGCAAACAACTAATTATATTTTATACCATCAAATACTACTCTTTTAACGGCATATATCTTGTCATCCAATCTATGCTTTACTTTAAATACAGTCCCAAAACCACCCGAACCTATGGCTGACATCTCAATGAATTGTATTTTATAATTGCCATCAGATATACATTTAGTTAACAAAAAGTTGTAAAAAAATATATTCTCATTAGTATTAAGTTTATTCAAACATGCATTGAATTCCGCATCGTTTTCAGAAATTATATACTTATCGACTGACCAGTGCTTATATTCATGCAGTATTTCAGCACTTGTCGGCCGATTGTGTGCCATTCGTTTAGACATTTGTCCAATAATTTCATACAATACGTTAAAATTTTTTGAAAATCCTGTTAAACAATATATTTCTATGGGATCGCCTCTAGATTAAACAAATATTAAAATTTGAAATTTTTTAACATTAATTTTCATTTTGCATTACATGTCATATATACTGAATAAATCAAACAAATGCTGTGAAATGCCAGACATACTATAAATGTCTACTTTATTTGTGGGTTGACATAGTTTTGGTGCGGCTCCCACATAGCTTGTGATTGATTGACCGATGGTCAAACCAAAGTCACCTAGTTTTAGAAATCTACCATTCATTGTGTTGTTTGCAATAAAAATGTTATCGACTTTCAAATCCCGGTGAATAACCGGTGAATCCAATTCGTGGAGATATTGAAGTGATTCTAGAATTTCTCGAAGTATTTCACACGAAATAAAATACTCGTAAATATTCATTGCTTCCGACGATTGTCTGCCAAATACTATGGGTTTGTCTTTAATGACAGACCCGAGTGTTTGCGAACAATACTCCATTTGAATGAACACATGTCTCCCTTCAGTCCACGAGTTGTAATATTTACAAAATATTTCAAATAATAACTACAAAATTTGAATCCAGTTTTGCTAAGATTTTTACTTCATTTATCACTTTTTGTTTATATTTTTCATTAAAATCTGTGAGAATATTGTAGTAAATATTTATTTGAAATTAAATAATAAATAATTTTGATATTTACCCTCAAATACTACTCTTTTAACGGCATATATCTTATCATCCAATTTATGCTTTACTTTAAATACTGTCCCAAAACCACCCCAAGCTATAACTGACATCTCAATGAATTGGGTTTTATATTTCCCAATGAGGTTATTTGCAATTATAATTAACATGTTTGAAATTATTAATAATGTTTGATTGTTGATCTCTTTGACAATTATTGTATTATAAGTTATTTGGCATTCATTGGCGTAAAAGTCAATAAAATTATTATAATTTGTTTCAATTATTTTGTGTTTCTTTGATATCTTATATATTGTGTCGTTAATTAAAACACATATTAAGTCATTATTCTTAGAATAACATGAAGTAATTTGTTGTAATTCTTGACAATTATGTTCAAATAATATTTGTTTTGGTGTTTTTACAATTTTTTGCCAATTATTTTCATAATATTTGCCGCAAAAGTATAAACCATTTGTTGTGTGAAAATATGTGCCATAATTACTATAACTGATTGTTTTCACATCACTTATGGTTGATATTAATAGAGGTATTAATATTATATTTTCAACTATATTGTGTCCCAATTCATGTCCTCTGTTGTCACCCCAACTGAAGACATGTCCGTCGGATGTGATGGCAAATGAGGACCAATAACAGCAATAAATAGATTGAATTTTATATCTATCATTGAATTTAATTTCAATCGGTGTATAAATATATTCACTGCTATCTACACAACCAATTTGTCTATATTTGTTGCCACCCCAAGCATACACCCGGCCATCATTACTGAGTACCAGTGTGTGGTCATAAGCACAAATAATTTGCACAATATTTTTATTATTAAAATATGCGATTATTTTTGGTTTTAAATAGTATTTGTTATTTTTATTTTGTCGCCCTAATTGACCATTATCATTACATCCAAACCCATAAATCCAATTCATAGAATTCACAGATAAAACAAAATCACATCCATTGACAAAGTATTGAATGTTTTGATGACATAATTGTGGTATTATTTCTGGTAATGGTATAGGAGTGTTGTGACCAAAACCTAGACATCCATTATTATTATTACCAAAACCATACACCATATCGTCTTTAGTGACAAATAATAGATTATACTTTTTATTCAAATCATAAAAAACATGTAATTTCGAAATATTAAATAAAATATCTACCGGAGATTTATTTAAAAATTTTAACTTTTCTAATAATTCAAATATGAATTTTGCATTAAAATTGCTATCACGTGATATGTCATACATTCGTTTCAAATTAATTGTATTATAAGTTATTTGGCATTCATTTGCGTAAAAGTCGATAAAATTATTATAATTTGTTTCAATTATTTTGTGTTCATTTGATATCTTATATATTGTGTCGTTAATTAAAACACTTATGAAGTCATTATTCTTGGAATTCCATGAATTAATATGTTGTAATTCTTGACAATTATATTCACATAATATTTGTTTAGGAATTTTAGCAAACATTTCAATATTATTTTCATAATATTTGCCACAAAAGTATAAACCATTTGTTGTGTGAAAATATGTACCAAATTTTGAACAAATAATTTTTTGCACACCACTTATGGTTGATATAACTTCATGTTTCAAACTTTCATAATAAGGATTACTGTGTCCTAATTGAAGACATCTATTGTCTCCCCAACTGAACACATGTCCATCGGATGTGATGGCAAATGAGGACCAATTGTGGCAATAAACGGATTGTATTTGATAATTGTTATTAAATTCAATTTTTACGGGTATAAAAACACGTTTGCTGTTACCTCCGCAACCAATTTGACCATAATAATTCCAACCCCAGGCATACACCCGGCCATCACCGGTGAGGGCCAGTGTGTGCAAAGAACCACAACTGATTTGCACAATATTTTTGTCATTAAAATATGTTACTATTTTTGGTTTTAAATAGTATTTGTTATTTTTATTTGGTCGGCCTAATTGTCCGTTGGTATTATAACCCCAACCATATATACTGTTAACATTATTTACTGCTAATACAAAATCACATCCATTAACAAAGTATTGTATGTTTTGATGACATAATTGTGGTATTATTTGTGGTAATTGTATGGAACTGTTGTGTCCCAAACCTAGACATCCAAAGCCATTATTACCAAAACCGTAGACCATATCATCGGATGTAATAAATAATATATTTGGCATATTATGAAAATCATTGATAACGAATAATTTTGCAATATTTTCTTTAATATTTGCTGGAATTTTATCACAAACTTTAATTATATCTATTAAATCACACATATTTAACACAATTATCTATCTATAAAATAATTTTAAAATTTAGCAATTTTGGCTATTTTTATAAACCAACAAAACATAATAGAAATCATTTAATGTATGAATAATAATAATTTCTTTGTTCTAACGTTTTATTAATGCTTAGAGAACCATAATGAGAGAACCCTATCTCACTTGTTATAATTGCAATTGTAGTAATCAGCAAAATAAAATGATAATGTCTATAGTAATAATCTTATACTGTATATTATTGTCAATATTTTATATAAAAAACAACTATATTAGGTCATTTGATTCGTAGACTTAATACTTTCTAAAATAGTTGTAATTATTAAAATAATTTGATAAATTAATTTAACTTTCTTAAGCACCAGAAACCAAGTTTCATTAAAATATTTTGTATTAAAAATTTTGATATCAAATGAAGACAACAAATAACAGCAAATGGATAATATTTTATAGTTATTAAACAATTGTATCTCAATTAGCATTAAATCCTAAATTTTGTTTAAAAAATATAATTTATACATTTTTAATCACAAAAATTCATTAAATCGTTTTACCGTATTAATAAATTTTTTATAAAATGGAATTTCATTTGTAATAAAAATTTTAATTAAAAATTTCTGTATTTAATATGTGAATACAATGACATCGAATGAGTATTAAATATTTAATTGCATTACAATATAAGCAAATTGTGTGTGAATTTAATTTCCGCATTTGTATTTAAAAAACTCGTAGAAAAATAAGTTTTCATGCAATTGAAGTCCATTTAATATGAATATTAAATCAGCGGTTATAATGGTTGGCCTATCGATAGACCACTCGTTATGTTTGGCCAACACTTCCCGACACTCAGGCCGCTGTGGCCAACGGGGATATGACATCATTTTCTCCAGTGTTTCAGACATACATGACTTGAATACCGATTCATTTGCATCAAACGATTGCGAGCTATAAATATAATACAATAGAATTTATAGTAAAAATACACTAAATATGTTATAAAATAAATGTTTTGTACACTTACGCCTGCAAATCAATATTAAACAACTCCTGTCCTATTAGACTAAGACTAAAAATGTCTGCCTTATGGTTATATTGACGGTGAGATACTTCGGGCGCTCTATATTTATTAGTGCCGACCGCCGAGTGGTCGTATCGGATGGCAGTGTGTCGGCTCGGGTCGTGAACAGTGGCCAAACCAAAGTCACCCAATTTTATAAATCGCCGGCTATTGTTGTTATCATATAATGGTTTGGCAATCAAAATGTTGTCTGGTTTGAGATCCCGATGAATAACCCGTGGAACCAATTCGTGAAGGTATTGAACGCACTCTAAGAGCTCTTTAAATATTTCACACGATATGTAATACTCGATGGCATTCATGGGTTCGGCCGCCGATTGTCTGCCAAATGCCAGCGCTTTGTCGGCCAATAGTGTCCGTAGACTTTGCGGGCAGTACTCCATCTGAATGTACAGCCGATTGTTGTCCATCCATGAGGTGTAATACTGGACCACATATTCTGAGCGCGCGTTTTCTAAACTTTTTACCTCATTTAGTACTCGCAGTTTGTGTGCATAACTTGAGGCTAGAAATTATTCAAATGCAAAGTGTTTTACAAATATGATAAATAATCTACAATTAAAATTAGTTTTCTTACCGACAAAAGTGACCGTTTTGATGGCGTACACCTCATCGCCTGAGTTATGCTTCACTTTATACACAACGCCGAACCCACCCCTCCCTATGAGCTCGGGTTTGCCAAACCTATCGGTGTAAACGCTCTGACCTATCATATATATCATAATATAATTTAGTTTATATAATTTTAATCAATAAAGTTAACTATGGTTTACAATTACCACCACTTGTTTCCACTGCTTTAATATTCTGAATAATAATCTGTTGTAACGTTTCGTTGAATTGCTTGTTGTCATCGATTGGCATATTCTCATCGCTTTTCATTTCAATATCATTTGTCGTAATGATTGATATTTCACTTATTTCTCTCAAATCAATTGTTTTATAAGTGATTTGATATTCATTGGCGTAAAACGCGATTAAATTATTATAATTGGTTTCGTATAGTTTGTGATCATTTGATAATTTGTAGATTTTATCGTTACTTAAAACAAAAATAAATTGATTATTAATATCAACGGCAAAATCAATTTGTTGTAAACAATTAAATATATGTTTAGGAATTTCTTCAATGATTTTAATACTATTTATATAATACTCTCCGCAAAAGTATAAGCCGTTAATTGTGTGAAAATATGTACCAAATTGTGAGCAAATGATTGATTTCACAGCAGTTATGGTTGATATCCATTGAGGTTTTGACACTTTCCTATCACTTATATTGTGTCCCAATCTTTGGTCACAATTCTGACCCCAACTGAAGACATAGCCATCGGATGTGATGGCAAATGAAGACTCAATATTGCAATAAATGGATTGAATTTTACAATTAATGGGGAATTGTATCTCAATTGGTGTAAAGAAATATCCATTTATATCTCCACAGCCTATTTGTCCCAAAGAGTTGTCACCCCAGGCATACACCCGGCCATCACTCGTGAGGGCCAGTGTGTGATAATTACCACAACTTATTTGAACAATATTTTTATCGTTCAAACATGCCATTGATCTAGGTGTTAGATAATAACCCTGGGCCAATCGTCGCACACTATAATCGCCCCAAATGAATATGTGATTCAAGTTATTCACGGCTAATACATAATCACATCCATTGGTAAAGTATTGTATACTTTGATTACGCAATTCCGGTATCAGTTGTGGTGATAGTATGGGTCTGTTGTGTCCAAATCCAAGACATCCGTTGCTATTATTGCCAAAACCATAGACAATATCATCGCTCGTAATGAATAATACATTGGTTTTGTTGAACACATCATTAAAAACATGTAATTTAATGATATTTCCGTTAATATGAGTCAAATTTTGATCACAAATTGCAAACTTTTTCAATAATTCACTCATTATTTAAACAGTGATTTAAACACAGAATACATAAAACAAAATTAATTATAGTTAAAATTTTAATTAATAAATTTTAAATGCATTAAATAAATAGCATTTTCGTTGTTTAATTGGTGTAACAATTTTGCAAATATTTATCAAAACTGCAAATTTGAGACAAAATGCAAACTATTTATACAAATTGAGTCCAAATATGATTAGTTAAATCTGGGATTAAAATCTGGATCACATTTTTAGCCCCGGATTAAAGTTTGTTGATCTGACAAAAGGATATGATTTCTATCAACAATACAGTATTGAATATTTTACATTTTAAAAGCAACTTTGTTGATAAACGTACGGTACATGTAATCTACAGCACATGTGCTTTATTATCGATGATGAAATTCTGAATAAACACATGATCAAAGTTATGCACATAATATTTTTAAGTGATGCCATCCGGGTATTAGGGGCTGTTCACAAATTACGTTTCCACTTCACCTCGGGAAAGTTTTCGCAAGTTTGTCAATCGAGGCTAGAAATTATTCAAATGTTAAATGTTTTACAAATATGGTGAATAATTTACAATTAAACAATTAGTAAAAACCACCGAGATGTGGCCAATTTAGTGATCGCATACAAGGCATATAGCGTGCAGTACTGGTGATTAGCCCGAGCACTGTGTGAAACACTCGATGAGTGACCGGTTATAGTCGTATATGTGATGGCGAAATGCGTCCAATAGATTGGTCGCTAAAATAGATTGTCATTGTATCAGTAATTACTATTTATAAAATTTAGAATTGTTTGAATATTTTTATTAATATTTTTTATAAAATAGAATTTCAATTGTAATTCAAAGGGTAAAGTTCAATGTTAATGGGTGAAATGCCAAAAATTTTATATTAAAAAATTTTATTTTTTTTAACTTTGCGAAATTAATTATCATTGTAAGCATAATTAAAATTGATATAAATGATGTTCAGTAATTACGTTATTCACTATAAAAAACATACAAAACTGATACTAAATTTCTTGATTTTGATATAACTTTTCTCGGTTATATCAGATTTGAGAGATTCCTTCGGATTTCGATTCTACTCATCCATACCTTTCCATTGATATATAATATGACATGGTTATTTATAAAATAAAAGATTTGACTTTCAGAATTTTCCCGATTAAAGTGGTCACTGCGGCCACACCCGAGGTCACTCGACCATATAAAGTATACCACTAGACTCTGTAGATCAAGTACTTTCAGTATATAAAATATCTCTTGGGTGCAAGCTATCACACTTTTGAACATTGTCTTTTTTATTAGAAATTCCTGTATTTAATATGTGAATACAATGACATCGAGTGAGTATTAAATATTCAATTGCATTACAATATAAGCAAATTGTGTGTGAATTTAATTTCCGGATTTGTATTTTAAAAACTCATAGAAAAATGAGTTTTTATACGATTTAAGTCTATTTAATCTGACTTTCAAATCAGAGGTTATAAAGGTTTGCCTATTGAAAGACCACTTGTTATGTTTGGCCAACACTTGCCGACATTCAGGTCTTTGTCTCCATCGCGGATATGCCATCATTTTCTCCAGTATTTCAGACATACATGACTTAAATAACGATTTATTTGCTTCAAACAATTGCGACCTAAAAATTTAATACAATAAAACAAACCGTAAAAATATAATAAATATGTTATAAAATAAACTTATTGTACACTTACGTCTGCAAATCAATGCCAAACAACTTCTGTCCAATTATACTAAGACTATAAATGTCTGACTTGTGGTTATATCTGCCGTTAGAAACTTCGGGTGCTCTATATTTTTTAGTGCCCGCACCTAATGTATGGCCGTATCGGCTGTCAGTGTGTCGGCTCGGGTCGTGAACAGTGGCCAAACCAAAGTCACCCAATTTTATGAATCGCCGGCTATTGTTAGTTCCAATTAATGTGTTGGCAATCAAAACGTTGTCCGGTTTGAGATCTCGATGAATGACCCGTGGATTCAATTCGTGAAGATATTGAACGCTCTCTAAGAGCTCTTTGAATATTTCGCACGATATGTAATACTCAAACGCATCCATCGGTTCGGTCGGCGATTGTCGGCCAAATGCCAGCGCTTTGTCGGCCAATACTTTGCGCAGACTTTGCGGGCAATACTCCATCTGAATGTACAGCCGATTGCTGTCTATCCAAGAGGTGTAATACTGGACCACATATTCTGAGCGCACGTTTTCCAAACTTTTTACCTCATTTAGTACTCGCAGTTTGTGTGCATCACTCGACGCTATAAATTATTTAAATGTAAAATGTTTACTAATACTGTATGATAAATATTTTACAGCTAAACAATTAGTAAAATAGTTGACTTACCGGGAAAAGTGACCGTTTTAATGGCGTACACCTCATCGCCTGACTTATGCTTCACTTTATAGACAACGCCAAACCCACCCCTCCCTATCACCTTAGGTTTGCCAAAAGGATTGATGTAAACGCTCTGACCTGTCATATATATAATGATAGTTTAATTTATATAATTTTAATCAATAAAGTTAACTATGGTTTACAATTACCACCACTTGTTTCCACAGCATTAATGTTATGAATAATAATCTTTTGTAACTTTTTGTTGAATTTCTTGTTGTCATCGATTGGCATAGCATTTGACGATATGATTGATATTTTATTTATTTCTCTCAAATCAATTGTTTTATAAGTGATTTGGTATTCATTGGCGTAAAACTCGATTAAATCATTATATTTTGTTTCGCATAATTTGTGATCATTTGATAGTTTGTGGATTTTATCGTTCGACACACATGTGATTTCGTAATAAATATCAATATACGAATCAATTTGTTTAAAATGACCACTTAATATAAATGTTAGAACCATTAGCTTATCATCATTATATTTACCACAAAAGTATAGACCAATTGGTGTGTGAAAATATGTGCCCAATTGTGAACAACAAATTGTTTTCACATCACGTATGTGTGATATGAGTGTGGGTTTCATTACTACCAAATCGGTTATATTGTGTCCCAATCTATGATCACTATTCAGACCCCAACTCAAGACAAGTCCATCGGATGTGATGGCAAACGACGAGTTATGATAGCAATAAATTGATTCAATTTTACATATTTTAAGCAATTGTATTTCAATTGGTGTACAAATATACTGATTATTATCTCCGCAACCAATTTGTCCAAAACCATTGCAACCCCAGGCATACACCCGGCCATCACTCGTGAGGGCCAGTGAATGACAAGAACCACAACTGATTTGAACAATATTTTTATTCTTAATAAATGGTATTATTTTTGGTGTTAAATAAATCTCATTATTATTATTATTTGTGGCCAATTGTTGCAAACGATTATAACCCCAACTGAATATAGTTTTCACATTATTTACTGCTAACACAAAATCACATCCATTGATAAAGTATTGTATATTTTGATGACATAATTGTGGTATCAGTTGTGGTGATAGTATGGGTTTGTTGTGTCCAAATCCCAGACATCCATAGCTATTATTACCAAAACCGGAGACCATATCATTGTTTGTGACAAATAAAACATTAGGTTTTTGTTGAAAATCATTAAAAACATATAATTTAACGATATTTGCTTTGATTTGAGTCGGGATTTGATCACAAATTGCAAACTTTTTCAACAAATCACTCATTATTTATATTTTAAAACATTATTCAAACACAAAATATTATTAATTATGGTATAATCTTAATAAATCAATGTTAAACACATGAAATAAATGTTACTATTATTGCATAACAATCAATCATTTGTTTCATTCAAACATTGATTTCAAAGAGACATTTGAAACATAAATACGAGTGAAAAGAGTGACCAGATTTTGAAGATCGCGTTGTAGTGAATGAGTGACCAATTGATCCACGCATTGATGCAATTGTTGTCAATTATTAATATAAGCAATGGTTGTGTGGTTTTCGACTCAATGGCTCTCACTATTGGTTTTCAACTAAAAATGCATTTCAAATGCAATCCACTATTGAATGACACAAAGTGTACACAAATTAGGGTGAAGGCAATTTATGGAATTTATGTAATTATCAATTTTGCGCAAAATGCGCATGGGCGAAAATATGAAAATCAGGTAATCTATGACGGCCGAGAATGCTATGATGGGAGATGGACTCGAAAGTCACTAGCGTTAATAGTGCTATTCTAGCGGTGCTGCCATCTCATGAGTGAGCTTTTTGGAGGTAATTTTAGCAGGTAATTATTACCGGTAAATTTACCTGAAGGTAATCTTCGCTAAAAATTACTTTTTCGCTCACCCTAACACAAATTCACTCAAAACCTAATCGTTTGGAAATTCACGTAAAAAACACAACAATAAAAACAATCGTTTGATTCAACGTTTAGTTCACTTTTCAATTTCGCCGACTATTGCTTTGTTCACTCATTTTCAACACTATTTCTAATACAAATCAATACTAAAAAATGTACAAAATATACACCAAAATGGGCTCAAAATCGGGCACTCAATCGACTCAAGACATTGTGAACACCACTGAAGCGAATGCCATATAATAAGCCATACTATCGCTGATGTAATATCAAAACCTAATGAACGTCAATAACGTCGACAAATTGACACCTATTGAGTCGATTGTAGGCAATGCTAGACAAGGGTTTGGGGGCTCAGAGGGAGCGCTATAACACTGACGTACGCTATGCTAACGCTATAACCCTATTGTAAAAACTCAACAATCATTGACACATTGATTACGTTATGTAATCGGCGGACAATACTGTATATAAGAGACAACCCCTCTTAAAATAACCATGTCATGTTTTGCTTGTTAAGATTGTTCATTAACTTGAATTTACTTTTAATTAATTTAAACAAACATTTTATAATGCTATAAAAATGGACAAATAGTTTATTAAATGTGAATACATTTTGTTTTCTTTCTTGCAATCATTAATTATTAATTACAATAAATACTTCACTTATTGTTGAATATTATGTTTAAAACAAAAGTCAAAACAATTATAATTTCAAATAATATTATTTTGTTTTGCGAAATAAAATCTCATAGAAAACTGAATTAATATTAGATTTAAGTGTATTTAACACTAAATTAAAATCCTTATGAGTCGTAACAACAGACTTATCGATAGACCACTCGTTCTGTTTGGCCAACACTTGCCGACACTCAGTCCTGTCTTTCCATCGCCGGCCAGTTATCATCATATCCTCCAGCGTTTGAGGCATACATAGTATGCATGACTTGACCACCAATTCATTTGCTTCAAATGATTGCGAGCTATAAATAAAACATAATTAAAATAAAATGTAATAAATATTAGATTAAAAAATATTTCTAAAACTACTTACACATTGAAATCTATGCCAAACAACTCCTTCCCGATTAGACCGACACTATAAATGTCTGACTTGTGATTATATCGGCCGCTAGATACTTCGGGCGCCATATATGCAGGAGTGCCCGCATCTTTCGTATGGCTGGCAGAGTGTCGGTTCGGGTCGTGAACAGTGGCCAAACCAAAGTCACACAGTTTTACGCACCGATTGGACCTGAAGTTGGGATCAATTAATATATTGTCCGGTTTAATGTCCCGATGAATAAGCAGTGGATCCAATCCGTGAATATATTCAACACATTCTAAGAGTTCTTTGAATATTTCACACGAAATGAAATACTCGAATGCGTTCATCGGTTCCGCCTTTGATTGTCTGCCAAAAGCCAGCGCTTTGGCGGCCAATACTGTCTTCAGACTTTGCGGGCAATACTCCATCTGAATGTACAGTCGAGTGTTGTTGTCTTCGAGCCATGAGTTGTAATACTGTACCACATATTGTGCGCTCAGTTTTGCTAAACTTTGTGCCTCTTTTAGCACTCGCTGTTGACGTCCATCACTTCCCTCAGCTATTAGAAAAAGTTGTAGTCATTATATTTCAAAGTTAATTATTTAATTAATTAAACACAACTTACCGGGGTAGGTGACTTTTTTGACCGCGTACACAATACCAAGCAATTTATGTCTCACTTTGAACACAGTGCCGAACCCACCCCACCCAATCTGATCGAGTTGATCAAAAGTATTATGGTAAACGCTGTTTTGAGACACTTGGCTCTGACCTGTAATTAATTCAATATAAGTTAATATAGTATCATTATCACCATGATTTATAAATTTCAATTACCATTATTGTTTCCCATTGGTGTAATAGTATCGCTATTACTGGCCATCGGTTGTAATACTTCTCTGAACTCTTCAAATGACATAACACTCACTGTATTAACGCTTTTCATTTCGATATCGTTTGATGTAATGATTGTTAATTCATTCATATCTCGCAAATCAATGGTTTTGTTAGTTATTTGGCACTCTTTGGCGTAAAAGCCGACAAAATTGTTATATTTTGTTTCGTATACTTTGCGGTCATTTAGTATTTTGTATACTTTCTTGTTATGCATAACGCAAATGAATTCATTATTATGAGTATTAATACCGAAATGAATTTCTTGCAAATAATAGTTAACTATTTGTGTCGGAATTGTTTCAATCAATACATTACTGTTGTTGTAATATTTGCCACAAAAGTAAAGACCATTTGTTGTATGAAAATAAGTACCCAATTGTGAACAACAGACAGATATGACATCACTTATGGTTAAAATCATTAGGGGTTTCAGCACTTTATCATCGGTTATATTGTGTCCCAATCGATGGCAACTATTCTCACCCCAACTGAAGACACGGCCGTCGGATGTGATGGCAAACGACGAGTCGTTATAACAATAAACGGATTTTATTTTATAATTAAACTTAAATGTCATCTCAATCGGTGTATTAGTGAATCCAATGCCATCTCCACATCCAATCTGTCCGTAATAATTGCTACCCCAGGCATACACCCGGCCGTCACCGGTGAGGGCCAGTGAATGGGAATAATCACAACTGATTTGAACAATATTTTTACCGCTAAAATGTTGTATGAGGTGTGGTCTTAAATATACAGTTTGATTATGACCCTGGGCCAATTGTGCGCCCCAACTGAATACGTTATTCACGGCATTCACTGCTAACATGAAATTATATCCGTTGACAAAGTATTGTATACTTTGATTACGCAATTCTGGTATCTCTTGCGGTGATAGTATGGGTCTGTTGTGTCCCAATCCAAGACATCCATTGATATTATGACCAAAACCATAGACCATATTATTTGCCACAAATAATACATTGGATTTATTACTACAATCGTTGAAAACATATAGTTTTGTAATATTTCCTCTGATATCAAGAGGAATATTATCACAAATCGCAAACTTTTTCAATATCTCACACATTTTTAAGCATTAAATACACAAAACATTATTAATTATAATATAATTATGTGAATAATTAAATCACAAACTAAATGAATGCCAATTTAATTGTTCACTATATTGTCACTTGAATTAAGAAATACACGACTATTTGTGTCGTCAAAAACACGTTGAAAGTCGGCTTTTTATGCTCAATATTTTATGGCATTTTTGCCGCAAATAATTATCAAAACTCATGATTTGAGATAAAACATGTGCTTTGCATAGGAATGTGTGTGCAGTGCGCATGTGTGCACTGATTGCTCGTGACATACCTGGGATTAACCTCTGAGTCATATTGTTATAGCTAGGGTTGGCAATATGACAAACCACGTATTTTACGTACGTAATTTACGTTGTATTTTACAGTGTATTTTACGTACACACATTTTTCATTTTGTAAAATACGTTCTTATAAAAATAATAATCAATTAAAATCAGAAAATCAAAACCAAAATCAATTGTTTTGGGCTATTTTACAAAAACAAATGACAAATATTGATGCAATTTTTGCCGAAAATCAATGATTGAATCAGCAACTCGTATAAAATATAACTTTCTTATAATCGGGTTTTACTGTATACAAATTTAAATTTGGGCTATTTTACAAAAACGAATGACAAATATTGATGCAATTTTTGCCGAAAATCAATGATTGAATCAGCAACTCGTATAAAATATAACTTTCTTATAATCGGGTTTTACTGTATACAAATTTAATAAGATGTATAAATTTAGAAACAATTAATTTGATTGTAAAATATATAATAATTAATGGTGAATTGGTTATAAAATGTTCTACCATGCATAATTAGTGTGAATAATACAATTAAATAGTTTAATTTTAAATTATAAACTATGTTAATTTTTTCCCCATAGTAAGTAATATTACGTTATATTACGTGCATTTTTGTATTTTACAACGTAAATTACGTGGCTTCAAAAAAAATCCTTGTAATTTACCAACTTTAGTTATAGCCTTTAGTCTATTAAATATGTTGATAATTTACAAACTGATGAAAAATATACATGTACTGCATATTAATACTGTAGGTGCTTAACGTGTGTACGTGTAAATTTACATTGTATTATCACTGTCATATCAATACTTTTATCAAGGCAATATCAAAATTATTGGATCATTTGATAAATAAGTTGCTTGAGCGCCTTCTAGTGTTGCTAGAATTATTAAAATGGTATCATTATTTAAGTTAACATTCATAAGCACCAGCAACCAAGTTTCATAAAATTCGCATCAATAGTTAAGACACAGGAATATTTTATATGACACCCGTCAATATAATGTATTCCTATGGGAGAGTAAAAATTTTGCTAAAAAAGATGGGTGAATTTTGATTAAAATCGATCATTCTCAAACAATAATAGAGATAATACAAAACCCCTACTCTTTTGAAATCTTCAATATTTAATGTATCTAATGATATGCTATTCAATGTCCAACAGTAACCGGTACCCCAACTGTGGCCATATCATTATCAATTGTCAACCCGATTGGCGGCCTGTGTTCGGTCGGTTTGCATTTGATTCTCATAATAGCCAAAGTTTTATATCTTCTCTAAACTATTGTCAGATAGCTATTGATGAATCCCAATACCTAAATAATCACTTCAAACATGTATTTTGAAAAATATTTTTATTTTAAAAATATGATAATTTTTGACCAAATATTTTGGTGCAAATTTGTGAAAATAATTCCAACTGACACTTTTTAAAAATTTCTAGAATACAGACCAATTAACCAATCTTGATGAAACTTAATTTCTGGTGCCTAAGAAT
Source organism: Medioppia subpectinata (assembly GCA_905368565.1). Classification (NCBI taxonomy): domain Eukaryota; kingdom Metazoa; phylum Arthropoda; class Arachnida; order Sarcoptiformes; family Oppiidae; genus Medioppia; species Medioppia subpectinata. The sequence goes on from CAJPIZ010000238.1 coordinate 26,111, forward strand.
GTTAACTTAAATAATGATATTGTTTTAATAATTTTAGCGACACTAGAAGGCGCTCAAGGAACCTATTTATCATTTGTGCCAATATATTATAGCGTAAATGGATATTTATCAGCATGTATATTAGCTTACGAGTGTTGCATTTGTAGTAAAAATACACAAATGACTCATACTGCAATATACATTTAAAAAAAACATGACTGGTTTCCTTATTAATTATTTAATTATATTATATATTAATTAAATAAAATGTAAAAATAAATTTAATTTGTATAGAATTTTGATGATTGTCTTAGGCAGTTTTAACAAAAACATTGTTATGAATAATTTCTATACACAAAATAATAATTAATTAAATATTTTCTTTTGTATATGTATAAATTTTAAAAATCTATAGCTGACGCGCGATGCTATGTTCTCTATATACGGGAAAAGCCTAGTTTTGGCAATTATACTATAAAATGTGAGAAAATTTTTGTTATGCGATATTAGGGTTAATTGTCACACAAAATTATATATCACATTAATTAATGCATATTATATTTGGTTAATTAATACATTAATTTGCCAATTATGATTTATTTAATAATAAAATATAAAAATGTTTTTGATTATAGATTCATTAATATGATAAATATCCTAGTTTTTACAATTTAGAATACTTATTTATGATACTATTTATAATTCTAATATAAAATAATAATTTAAACAAGTTGTTTTTCAACAAATCATTTTCTATATTATTAATCTAGCATGTCTTAGTATCCAATAAATTAGTTCAAATATAATAATTGAGATTAATATATTAACCTCAACATCTTATCATGTGATGAATTCTTTATCAAAACATGACAAAAAAACTAAATGAATTCAAAGTGTTTTTTACCGATAATATACAAAATCGCGTATTATTCCTGTTAATCCTTAACTACATATAAATGCGTACTTTGAAAATACAAAATTAAATATATTTAAAAGTAAGCATTTTCATGTAGTTAAGGATTAACAGGAATTAGTAAATTATAATATCAATATTTAAGTCAACACATAACAAGGAAACTAATCTTGGGTTTAATTAGCGCTTATAATGTCAATCAAACATTTATAAATTATAATTTATACTGTTTAAATGAGTTTATACTGTATATATAAAAAATTTAAATAAATTTCAATTTCAATATAAAGTTATATTATTTTCAATATTTTTTCAAATCGAAATTTAGAATAATTATTATTATTATTGTAATTATTACAATTATTGTACAGTACAATATTTATAAATAATATTTATGTACAGTAAAAAACACATTATACAAACTAAGTATAATTAACTTTATCAATTTTGCATTCTACAATATCTAGTATTAATGGATTAAAGTTAATTTATCTAGCTTATGAAATTTTTGTACAAATAGTATAAAAACTTCAAATCTTATTCACAACAATTTACAACATATTTTTATAAAATAAAAATTTTATAATTATAAATATATAAACACAATTTAATTACAAATGTATATCAATAAAATAAGTATAAAAATTATTTTTAAAATATTGATTTTAATATAATTTTAATTTTCTAGCATTTCTATTAACATTAATTGTTTTAATTAACCACGTTATTGGCAAATACGTCACATGCCCAGAAGAATTCCCAATTAAATCACCATGCGCTTATAAAGATAATCCTGAATATTGCGATATTGTCTGCTCGGGTAGCGAGAAGTTTGATATCAAAGCTATACTCAGCGATTTAAAGCACAGATTGCCAGCAGCTGTCAAACCCTTTCGACAAATTGAATTGACTAACACAGCCATCGAAGAATTACCGGCAAACGCGTTCGGTGGAATTGAGTTTAGTAAAATTTATATTAATAACACGGGCAAATTAAATCGTATAAATTTGCGGGCGTTTGATGGCACGGCAGCGACCATAACATGGTTATTTATTAAATCAGTGCCGATCACCGAATTGGCCACTAACAGTTCAGACTTGTTTGGCGCTATCAACACGTTAAAAAGTTTGGATTATCTCATGCTGTACAGTACCGGTGTAACCACACTGCATACTAATAGTATATCGGGTCTAATCAAGTTGCGTGAAATCTGTATTTATTCAAATCCATTGACAACAATATATGGGCATGCGTTTAACGATTTGCCAGCACTTATACACTTGAACTTCCAAAACAGTCCAATACAAAGCGTGGCCGAACACGCCTTCACTATCGGTCGCAATACTAATGAAAAAGTTTTAGTAATATATTTTTGGGGTCAGGCAAAAGATCCGTTCACTGACCGATCGTTTGAGTCGATCGGTTGCGCAACGATTATTCATTTTTCTATCGATTCGATTAGATATTTAGCTCAAAATGAATTCGATTTGTTTTTGGCAGAAAATAGACTGAATCTTGTTAGAGATGATTGCATCGATTGCACCGATAGTCGCAACCAATGGATTAAAGAGAAATACCCTCACGTTTGGGAGTTGAATTGTAAATGATATTTTGCAGCCCATTAAGCACTTTTATAAAATGTTTAATTATTGCTTTAAATCGTACTAACTGTGCAATCATGTTTTATAAACATGAATCTTGAATTTAGACTACATTGTTTTTATTTTAATATTTAATATAATGTGCTTAACTTCTGGGATGGCCTAAACAGCATATATGCATATGCAGTTTATTTTGCATATATGCAGTTTATTTTGCATATTTATTATATATGTATAAATAGTTAAATTTTACAGTTTAAATAAATATAATTTTATATTATATTATTTAATTTGTATCAAATAATATTATCATTTTATGTATGCTACTTATATTTGTAATTTTGCATTTTGGTAATTAATCAATATATTGTAGAATTCCAGTTTTGTTTTAGTTATAATTTATAAACAATTTAATAATCCAAAGATTACATCCTTTTAACATGTAATACAAACCAATATTTTCTTAGAAATTAAATGTAATTTTATATAATATT